>CM076578.1:131379051-131554244 GCA_034641835.2 Pinus albicaulis | reverse complement strand
TAGTGAATTGGGGTGTGGGCTGGCGCTTACCCATCAATTAATTAGCCATTTGTGAATATGTTTTGTAGTAAAATCAATGATGTTATCAAACTATTCTTCCATTTTCTATTTTTTCTCCTACAATTGAATTTGTATCATGTCCTTTGAAATTAACTTAGAATCCTATAGCATGCAAAAAATTTCTATGCCTTCTATAATGCCCATTGCCATAAAATAGACATCATCTCTCCTTTTGGATTGTTCACTAGAAGCAAACTTGATATTCTCAAGTGTAGTGACCCTTGTCGCCCATACAAATTCCAATTTCTTTACTCATTCAGCATTTGGTAATTGTTGGGTTTGATTTTCAAAATCAAAGTGTATTGGTAGCCTATGCTTAAAATTGTTAAATTCATTGAGAATGAATTTCTTGTATTATGTAAGGTTACTATTCACCAAGTTTGTAAATTTTATTATTTTATCTTGCAAATGAGTTAAATCGAGAACTTTTTTCCAGGAATCTTCAATAATTTCTAATATTCCACATATGTTCTCAAGGATATATGTCTTCACTGCATTAATCACATTTTTAGCCTTGTTGAATGTTTGCAATGTTTCAATAGTAGGCATTGATGATGAAGGTGGTTGTACTATTAGTGGATTCATTAACATAGAATTTGTATTTGCAATGTCTTATAGTTCTTTTAATTTCCTTTTCAACATATGATTTTTTACAAGCACATTGGTAACATTTTGAGTAATTGCATCATTAACACAATGTTGCAATACCATGAGCTCCATCGTATCAACATTATCAACACTAGGCAGATCAATATCCACGTATTATTGATCAATAATCTTTTAATTTTCAAGATTTAACTTCTCAACACTCATTTTTTTGTTGGCATTTTCATACTTTACATTTTCCAATATGACAAGACGTTCATCGAAATTAATGTCCTCTTCTGCAATTTTCTCCAATATTTGATAATTTTCTGCTAAATGAATAACAACCTAGTTAAGTTGTTCACTACTATCACTTTCAAGGTTATAGCCTGTTCAATACTTTCTATATTGATGAAAATTTTGGAATTGGGAATTTGAACTATATGCTCATGTTGACAACTTGCTAACTTACAAAAAATCAGTTTTACAGAACCAATATTTTTTCTTTTTCCTTAAGTTGTGGATGACACTGGACCAGTAACAAGTGTCAAAGGTGAAGATTGTTGTGCAGGATTTAGCAATTTTTGTTTCTATTTTTCCTCAAATATTCTTTTGGCATCCATTGTTGATATTTGATAATTTATTTCCTATAAATTTAATAAAATGTGTTGTGTAAACATATTTTCTTGCAGATTATGAAATGCAAAAATTGCAATGGTTCTTTATTCACATGCAATTTAAGTTTTTAGGGCAAAGAAAATGCACAACAGTGAATTGATATGATGCAATGAGAAAATAAAAACCCCTAAATTTTTTATAAACAATTGGTAGAGTCCCCATGTTCATGAAATGTGTAATGAGAAAATACAAATCCCGAAGAAATTTTGCAGAAAAAGAAATATGTTGTAGAGAGAATTGCTAAAGAAACTAAGAAATTGAGAAAATGAATTGTTGAATACTGGTAAATCTGCTAAGAAGTGAAACTAGGAAAGTATTCACTAGAGAAAATTTCTTTGTTTTTGTTATTTTCCATTGAAATATTCCAAGGTTTCTTCATTGATTATATAATTTCAAATTACTTGGTTCATTTAGCTGCTACTTATATTCATTTACAATGTCGCGTAAATTTTGTGTTTCTTGTTCCAATGGTTATTTCTAGCTATTGTTATTTTTTGTGTGCAAACTACTAGATATGAAACTCTCTATATATATAAATTGAAAATATCAAAGCCAATGTTTATGGGAAGTAATATAAATAATGATTGATATTGTAAAACCATCTTCTCCACTAATTGTGTATTTTGTTGTTGATTTAATATCATTGAAATATGTGTCATACAAACATAAATTGTAATACAATATAAGATAATTGTGTACTTGTACTACGTTTCTGAAAGGTTTTTCAGTGCATTTTTTGGCTTAAATTTCCCAAAACATGTCAACTATTTCTTGATAGTCAGACAAGTTTTCAAAATTGCTAGATGTGTTTATGAAGTAATAATAAAAAGTCTCATGAGAATGATCTTTGAAATTTCCAACGATAACTATAAATAGTCATAAATGAATATCATGCCTAAACATGATTCTCTATTTCTATAAAAAAATTATTTAGTTACTAGTTTACCCCCACTGGTAAACCGTTGACGATTTATTTTATTTTCATATTAACAAAGATAATTGTCTGCCAGGGTGAAATTTTTTCCTGGAAAGTAATTTTGTGTAGGATTTTGGCAAAAATTATGATGAAATTTCCACAATATTATAAGTGAATTTGTCACCTTCTAACAATGGTTTTCGTTTACTAAATCCATTAATCATGATTAATAGAGTGATGTTAGTAATCCGCACAACCATTTTTCCGTAGCCATTACCAGATTTAGATCTAATTTATTGACACGTTTAATACTTTCAATAAATAACAATTGAAAATTTCAAAGCAAAGATTAGTAGTAGATGATAAAATAAATCTCTAAATTTCAAAAATCATGAAGTAATTTCCACAACATTTCGAGCGAATTTGTCGCCTTCTGACAAGGTTTTTTGTTTATTAAAGCCATTAATCATGATTAATAGTATGATGCCAATGTTTCTCATGGCCATTCTTCCATAGTGATTATCGGATTCAGATCTCATCTATTGACACATTTACCACTTTCATTAAATTGAAATTGAAAATTTCGAAGAAAAATTTAGTGGTAAATGGTGAAACAAATCTCGAAATTGGAAATTTTTTTCTTTCTTAATTTGGTAATGGTTATATCTTTAATCTTGTCGATATATGTGTACTACATAACATGAATGTATGAAATAAAATAAATACAAGTTTATTGTGATCATGTACATTATTTTACAAATAATCAATATGATGGTACACGAATATTGTGTAAAAACACAAGGCAAAATTGATCAGCTAGAAAAATGCCAAAAAATTTTACATTTAATTTAGTAATAAAGGCTCTTAATTAAATTTTTTATTGACACTAAAGGATGTCACTAAACATTGGCATATAGCTTCCTTCGCACAACGATCAATATATTTTTTATTTGGGTAAATATTGGAGAAATTTTTGGGAACAGTTAAAGGACTACCACACATGCATTTTTTGCGGGATATGCACAACCATTTCCAGATATCTACGTATGTATTCAATAACATCATTTGGGGGGAATAGTCAAAGAAATATGACACTAGAGAATTTGGCGGAAATTCCGACGGCCAATTCGTCGCTATTCCGAAAAATAGTCGTCGCAAGAGCGACAGTTCGGGGGTGGACAAACCATGGTTTGTCATGCCATCGCTGTTCCGACGCACGTAAAAAGTGTCGCACTATCAACACTTCTTTCGTCGTTCCGAGCAAGCGTCACTCTTCCGACGTCTCACAAACCGTCGCGCCTCCGACGTTTGTAAACTGTCGCACTTCCGATGAAATGTGGTTCGACGTTTGGAACGTCGCTCTTCCGACGCTTGTAAACCGTCGCAATTCCGACTCAACGTGGTCCGAAGTTTTGGACGTCGCTCTTCCGACGCTTGTAAACCGTCGCAATTCCGACTAAACGTGGTTCGACGTTTTTGACGTCGCTCTTCCGACGCTTGTAAACCGTCGCAATTCCGACTAAACGCGGTCCGATGTTTTGGACGTCGCTCTTCCGACGTCTGTAAGATGTCGCAATGCCGACGATATGTGGTCCGACGTTTGGAACGTCGCTCTTCTGACGTTTTCATACTGTCTCTCTTCCGACGTTTCTGGGTTGTCGCAGTTCCGACGTCTACAAGGCGTCGGTAGACCGACGGAGGGTTCAATTTAAAAAAAAAAAAATTGAAATTTTAAAAGACGAGAAACGCTGTTTTGAATATATTATATGAAGTAAAACAGTCCATGAAAGTGAAATAGCAGTATGTAGAATAGTAAAGCAACAGATAGAGTACCGACGTCCATTGTTCCAAATACAAATTAAAGTACCCAAAATCCTTGAACAGAGAAAAACGCTAATCATGTGAGGAGTGTGATATGTCCAAAATATAAAATGACCATCAGACCATATCAATAAACCAACAACATAGACCAGCATCGCTAGTTTTGAAGGCAGAGTGATAAACATTAATCATTTTTTTTTCACAAGAGAAAAAACGTTGTTTTGAATATATTATATGAAGTAAACAGTCCATGAAGTCATTACATTTTCACATCTGAAGATTGGAACCCAAATATCCATCCAGAAAAGTGGAAGTCCCACCCCAGACAGTGATAGAAAAATACCCCATGTCACATACAGGGACTTGACATAAAACCCAGTAACGGTCCACATGGATATTATCAACAAATCTGAGAAAGCATCCAAATATGCCCGAGGCATCTATAAGAAAGTGAAATAGCGATATGTAGAATAGTAAAACAACAGATAGAGTACCGACGTCCATTGTTCCAAATACAAATTAAAGTACCCAAAATCCTTGAACAGAGAAAAACGCTAATCATGTGAGGAGTGTGATATGTCCAAATTATAAAAAGACCATCAGACCATATCAATAAACCAGCAACATAGACCAGCATCGCTAGTTTTGAAGGCAGAGTGATAATAAAGTACCCAAAACCCCGCAACAGAGAAAAACGCTAATCATGTGAGGAGTGTGATATGTCCAAAATATAAAAAGACCATCAGACCACATCAATAAACCAGCAACATAGACCAGCATCGCTAGTTTTGAAGGCAGAGTGATAAACATTAATCATTTTTTTTTCACAAGAGAAAAAACGTTGTTTTGAATATATTATATGAAGTAAAATAGTCCATGAAGTCATTACATTTTCACATCCGAAGATTGGAACCCAAATATCCATCCAGAAAAGTGGAAGTCCCACCCCAGACAGTGATAGAAAAATACCCCATGTCACATACAGGGACTTGATATAAAACCTAGTAACGATCCACATGGAGATTATCGACAATCTGAGAAAGCATCCAAATATGCCTGAGGCATCTATAAGAAAGTGAAATAGCAGTATGTAGAATAGTAAAGCAACAGATAGAGTACCGACGTCCATTGTTCCAAATACAAATTAAAGTACCCAAAATCCTTGAACAGAGAAAACGCTAATCATGTGAGGAGTGTGATATGTCCAAAATATAAAAAGACCATCAGACCATATCAATAAACCAGCAACATAGACCAGCATCGCTAGTTTTGAAGGAAGAGTGATAAACATTAATCATTTTTTTTTTCACAAGAGAAAAAACGATGTTTTCAATATATTGTATGAAGTAAAACAGTCCATGAAGTCATTACATTTTCACATCCTAAGATTGGAACCCAAATATCCATCCAGAAAAGTGGAAGTCCCACCCCAGACAATGATAGAAAAATACCCCATGTCACATACAGCGACTTGATATAAAACCCAGTAACGGTCCACATGGAGATTATAGACAATCTGAGAAAGCATCCAAATATGCCCAAGGCATCTATAAGAAAGTGAAATAGCAGTATGTAGAATAGTAAAGCAACAGATAGAGTACCGACGTCCATTGTTCCAAATACAAATTAAAGTACCCAAAATCCCGCAACAGAGAAAAACGCTAATCATGTGAGGAGTGTTATATGTCCAAAATATAAAAAGACTATCAGACCATATCAATAAACCAGCAACATAGACCAGCATCGCTAGTTTTGAAGGCAGAGTGATAAACATTAATCATTTTTTTTTTCACAAGAGAAAAACGATGTTTTGAATATATTATATGAAGTAAAACAGTCCATGAAATCATTACATTTTCACATCTGAAGATTGGAACCCAAATATACATCCAGAAAAGTGGAAGTCCCACCCCAGACAATGATAGAAAAATACCCCATGTCACATACAACGACTTGATATAAAACCCAGTAACGGTCCACATGGAGATTATCGACAATCCGAGAAAGCATCCAAATATGCCCGAGGCATCTATAAGAAAGTGAAATAGCAGTATGTAGAATAGTAAAGCAACAGATAGAGTACCGACGTCCATTGTTCCAAATACAAATTAAAGTACTCAAAATCCTTGAACAGAGAAAAACGCTAATCATGTGAGGAGTGTGATATGTCCAAAATATAAAAAGACCATCAGACCATATCAATAAACCAGCAACATAGACCAGCATCGCTAGTTTTGAAGGCAGAGTGATAAACATTAATCATTTTTTTTTCACAAGAGAAAAAACGTTGTTTTGAATATAATATATGAAGTAAAATAGTCCATGAAGTCATTACATTTTCACATCTGAAGATTGGAACCCAAATATCCATCCAGAAAAGTGGAAGTCCCACCCCAGACAATGATAGAGAAATACCCCATGTCACATACAGGGACATGATATAAAATCCAGTAACGGTCCACATGGAGATTATCGACAATCTGAGAAAGCATTCAAATATGCCCGAGGCATCTATAAGAAAGTGAAATAGTAGTATGTAGAACAGTAAAGCAACAGATAGAGCATTGTTCCAAATACAAATTAAAGTACCCAAAATCCTTGAACAGATCAAGAAAAACGCTAATCATGTGAGAATTCCAAGTAAAGTTAATCTATTAACATTGCGAATAAAATTACACCGAAGTCAAAAACATTGCCTGGCCATACTCATGGCAAATTTGTCATCAAAAAATCAAAAAATTAAGAAGACTGCCCTCATACGGGGAAACCAGTCTTGAACGTTTAATTTACAAAATTCAAAAATATTACAAAGGTCCAGCACAGTAAAATAATCTAAAAGCAGCCCAATTAAGTGGGCCTGCTAAGCAAGAAAAAAAAATTAACCAAACTACTCCTCCGGTGGTTCCTCCACGATTCGGCACCATCCTTCGGAAGGTCCAGGATCGCTAGGTGCTACCTCCACATGCATGCCACGGCTCCCCTCCTGAAGGCCCGAATGTTGGCCGGCTTTTTCCGAGCTTGGACCCACCGGACGGGTGCATTCTTCCTCCGTTTGGGCCTCCTCGCGGAAGACCACACTGACTAGAGCCGTGATTCGAGGTCGGTTGAGGGAGCAATTAAAGGAAAATTGCGCAGTGCGCGTCGTGGGAGAAGGAGAACTAGCAGTGGGGAAGCCAGGAGCAGGGGAATTTATACGGTGAACAGATGCTACAAGCCGACCTCTCCCACTCCTAGTATTTGGATATCAACCTAAGTAATAATCACTGGACTGGCCGGAAGTCGACTCTATTGAGGTGCTGGAGGGAGCGCGCCGGGGTTGACCTCTAGTGCTCCCCCTGCGGCAACGCATCCTATGACACACGCGAGGCATGGGTGCAATCTTAGGCGCAGTGGGCACAAGAGGAGACGACGAAGCAGAATTCCAATTAACAGAGGAAAACAGACAGAGACAGAACCGAGATAAATGAAAATATGCAGCAAATTCTAGGCAGAAGTTCAGCTGGCCACTTCTCCTTATCGTCACAGTTAGCAGGCAGTGTAATCCAGCAACCGGCTTTTCTGAAAAACCATGGCTAAACGCCATTTTTTCGACCCGTCTGCAATGCAATCAAAGGACGCCCGTCATAATTAATCTCTGATCATTAATAATGAGAACCAAAGGCCGGATCAAATTGGAGCGTGCGGAATTGCTAAGAGGAGTGGAGGTCTGATTTTGAACAGTGTTAAAAATTAATTAATGCAGATTTGATGTGAAAACCTAATTGAACAGCGTTAAATGTTAATGCAATTGATATGAAATCGCCATATCCATGTCCCATCACCTTAAACGCCATCGAATGCACCCGCAGCCGAGAGCAGGGCAAGTTTTTATTGAGGACACGTGGAAGAAATTGATTGGAGCGGATCTTTGTTTGGGCCGCTCGCACAGTGGAAATCCGGACCCGTAAAATATTAGGGAGAATTTGATAAGAAATTCGTGTCACAAAATTGGCCGACGTCAGCAGGCTATTTTGGAACATGAATTTGGTTTGAATTATGGTTTATCGCCGTTTGAAGTCCGGCGGGCTCGACTTACGAACAATTTTGTTTGATCCCATCTTATAAAATTTGTGTTGGTTTTCTTTGATAATACACATATTTATAATAAATCATGGGAATACCACACTTAACATGTGGAAAAGTTATATAAATAATTATTGAGAACAATCATTTTTATGTAAAAATATCCAAGGTGAGGTCTGTGTAGAGAACCGGGGTCGTGAAAACTGTTCAAATATAAAAATCTCCCTTAATAAAGAGACAAAATTGTTGTGCTTTCGGAACCTGACCCGAGGATTGGACATGAGTTAACAAACAAAAGGATAGCGGAACCAGACTTGCACCCGTGGTCAAGCCCTCTACCAAAACCACGAGCGGAATCTCAAAAGCGGGTTGCCCATATCGCACGGCTTTTGCGGAGTAGGCGGTATTTCCTATTCACGAGCGATTCCATAGGGAATGTGACACGTGGTGAAGTGACCCCCGGAAAACCACCGTTTAACCCGCGCCATCGCACGTTAAAGCCCGACGTTGGAAGCCGAGCGAAATTGCCAAGAGTCGTTGATTTGGAAAAGGGCCATCGGACGGTGGTCGCACGTTGAACTTGCCCGGAGGTTAACTAAGGTGTGCAGAGGATAGCCAGGTACGATACGAGTGTTTGATTGGTTATTGATATATATAGGTGGGGCCGGAGTATAATGAAATTGTTTAATTAAACGATTGGCGGATAATTAGCATAAGTCTAGAGCGTGATTGTTGTAAGGCCGGGTGGTGAAATATAGAGCCGAAAGTTCATTACAAGTTATTTATTTAAAAAGAAACGTGGAGTATAAATACAAAGTGTTGAAAGTTAAACATTGGTTATAAGGATTGGAGATAATATAAAGTCGGGAATATAAATTAAAGTCCAACCATAGTGGATAGTATTTATTTATCAAATTCTACGAATTTGATAAATAAACCCGAAGAAAGAAGTCATTTAAGACTCATGCTGGAGGAAAAGAACGGGGTATACCAAGGGGAAATGCTGACAGAGTGATTGTAGACACACCAGCTCTCCTTGGGGGTCCAATTTCAGTTTTGTTGCGTCACACGATGATCTCTCTTCTCTGGCATTTACTTGTATTGAAGATTCACTATTCTAGGAATAAGGAGTTATTTTCTCCAAAAATAACCCTAGCCAAACATTGACAATGCATCAAGGATATCTTTCTATGCTTCATAAGCACAGGATTGTATTTAAACACAACAACCAGCATTAACGCAATTCACCAACCAGAAATTAAACAAACAGAAATTTACCCGACAGTTTTGTAAATTCAAAAGGAGGACACGTGGAGCATTAACATTGGATCGCATGAAATTGAAGGGAATCTGAAAACCTGAAAACCGGACCCGAATTTTTTATAGGGCACATTGGATTGAGAATTCGAGTTAAAATTAGGCAGACGTCAGCATCCCATTTTGGAACGCGAATTTGGTTTGAAATTCAATCTATTTAGACTTTTGAAGTCCGATGGAAAGGGTTCTTTAATGTTTTGATAGTTTAATTTTATGTATGCTTTAATATATACATATGTTTTAAACATATGTTATATATATATATCATATGCAAAATGAAAGGTGGGCCATAGAATTTAGTTTTAATTTTATTTTTTTTAAAAGAGGGTTTATTATAATATGTTTTATATGTTACGGCATATAAAAATAAAAAGGACAAAAAATCTTGGTAGTTTTTTTTATAGACAGTATGTAAAATTTTTATTACACAGCAGTGTGTAAAAAGTGAAAGATCGAGTGTAACTTTTTAAGTGTGTATGCACAGCAGTGCGAAAGTGAAAAACACAACAGAGTGTTTTAGAGACAGAGTATGTTTGTTTTGAACAGACAGTGAGTTGG
Organism: Pinus albicaulis; assembly: GCA_034641835.2. Taxonomy (NCBI): domain Eukaryota; kingdom Viridiplantae; phylum Streptophyta; class Pinopsida; order Pinales; family Pinaceae; genus Pinus; species Pinus albicaulis. The sequence continues at coordinate 131,544,247 of CM076578.1, read as the reverse complement.
TTTTATGCACCGCGTTTTGTAGCAGTCATAATTTTGTAATCCCTCTCAGTGAGGAAGAAGTGTAATAGTTTTTTTTTTGAGTTATTGAAGGGAATAGAAGTTTGTTTTCAAAGTATTGAAACTCTGTCTCCTGTCAAAGAAATTTTTATTTTCTCTGTGTTAGAGGAAGGGAGATTTATTCTCCATTCATTGTTCGGGAATTTTTCAATATTCCAACATGTGCAAGAACAACAGATGTTGTGGTTCCATCCCCAGCTAAATCATTTGTCTTTGCCGCAACTTGCCTTACCAACTTGGCCCCAATATTTTCAACTGGGTCCTCTAATTCAACCAATAAAAAGGCCAAAACCATAGCATTGAGATACATCTCATTACACTGTCAATAACAATAAAATTTGACTCAGCCATAACCCTTTCCTTTTATTGTTGTGAAAAGATTTATGCATTACTCTAATGTGGCTAGTCCATAGGCCAAGTAGATCACTGGGTAACAAATATGTTTCCTTTCACCTTTGAGTTTTCAAATTATGCCTACCAAATCTAAGACATTTAAGAGGGGGAACTAATACAACATTAAAAAGAAAACCAGAGCACACATCTACAAATTACCTCCTTAGCTACTGTCACTCCATCATTAACTATTTTCGGAGAACCATGCTTGCTCTCCAAGACAACATTTTTCCCTTCGCCCCAAGGGTGACTCCAACAAGATCAGCAAGTTTGTTCACACCGCCTGCAAGACAAATTGACAATGCTTTCAGTAAGTGTGCAATTGAATGCCAGACCATATGCCAAAACAACCCTCCATGAAAAATTAAAATAACACATTAAAATCGAATATAAGTGGACAAGGAAATATCCACCGCAATGAAGTTTCACATGCAGGTGACCTTCCTTTAAACATAATTTTTTCTCTGACCTGCAATTTTTTTGTCACTGAGCCATCCTTGTTGAAGTACAACTCCTTTTCCATAGCTCTTGTATTAACTACCTTCTCTCTGTCGCGTAATCTCAGAGTCCCTCTTCTGCTTGAGCGATTAAAGGAAATGGGCGAAAAAACTGAAAGAGAAGACAATTGTCTGCCATAATTATCAAACATTGCACCCAACTTCTTCCCCTTTCCATTGTTACCCAATGAGGTAGATGTGGAAATTGTTGTCATACTGCCCAAAGCAGAGGCCATCTTCTCTTATGCTGAATATAGAATTACAAGATCTTCATATTAGTATGAACCTTAAAAGACATGACTCCCATTGCTAAAAATCACTTTTAAGTTGTAACAGGCAAACTAAACAACTATCGCAACTTTTGGCAACTTCTGGAGCATTAAGAGAGAAACAACCAAAGAGAAATACAACCAAAATCCTCATTTTAATGAGACCGGACTATATATTTGCATTAAGATAATAGAAAGAAATCATGACTATATTAAGGCCAGCACAAAACAATCTTTAACCAGTGTCTCTCGCGGCCTTCAGGTTGCCATGCTAGAGGTTGCATATTTTTAATTTAAATTTTTGACCTCTCGTGCCCATCTATGAATGCATCCAATGGGATATCTACATCAAATGCTCCTTTATATCCCCAAAAACAAATTCCCTACTACAAGAGCACCAGTATTGATGGATCACCCCACACCATCCCACCCACTAGAAACGGTGAAAAAGGAAACCCGAGAAACCTTCTGAAATATCTTAAGATGACTATATGGGTGGTTCTTATGAATCAACCAACCATTCAGAACATGCTCATCAATACAAACCATGAGTATTATGTGACAATATTCAAGCAGGCACTGAATCAGATTTCCGAAGCTATGTTTGAGAAACCCTAAACTCTCACTGAAAATAGGTGAAATGTGGCACCACTCAGGGATTGACATGTGCCAATTGGTACAAGTGGTAGACAATTGGCATGCTCAAACAACGAGGTGATGCAGAAATGACATGAGGGAGAAAATATCAGAAAAGCCCCAAATCTGGAGAACTAAAGCTCATCACCAACCTGAGATTGACAACTTTACATGATGTAACCTATGAAATCGTAAATGGAGAAATCATAGTAACAATAAAGTAACCTATGTAACAATAAAGTCAGATTCATCCTGGGAGCGGTAATGGGAGAAATCATAGTGAACAACAGGAAACATGCATTGTTGCTTACAATCAAATAGATGAAAAAACACATACAAAAAACCTAGATAATAATCATGAACAAGCTTAATATTGAATTATGAATTGTAAAGGAACTTACAAAATGTGACATTATGAACCTGGTCAAGCGCACAAGCAAAAATATCCTGGACATGACCCTGGTTGACAAGTTGTATTGCTCATGATGCAAGAGGATTTGTACCTGCACTGCCAAGTAAATCAAAATCCATCATTATCTATACAATAAATACAAGTAATTGATGTAGTATTTTTTACTCTAAGATGCATTCTTATGATAATGTTAGAACATATGTTGAAAATGTCAAAAGATACCTGAATAAGCTCCTCTTCGTTTCAAGAACAATTTATTGGAGTCGCATGAACTTGGAACAAGCCTCCCACGATCTGAAAGAGTAGCAACTAAGTCAACAGTGACTTTTTTGTTGCTACGCCGGATCAAGGGAGGTTTGCTCCAAGATTAAATCGCTCCAATAAATTATTCTCTACTAAACAGGGCCAACCACGTGAAGGTGGAAGCTCTTATGGCCCCTCCCCCCCCCTTCACATCACTCTCAATTCCCCAATACCCAATCTATATTTCATTTTTTACTTTCATGAGCATAAAAAAAAATATTCAATAACTAATAAAAAAACAATTCAACAAAAAGTACGCAAGGAAACATTTCAATTAATGCTTGACATAAAAATAGTACGATAAATGAGTTTTTTATATAACGCAAAAAACGTTCCAAGTATGGTAACGTTTGTCTTATAATAATACAATATTTTACATTGTCAAATTTTCTTTTTCTTCTTCCCATTTTTAAAGCTCCTAATTACATCATCAATATCATCGTGCTCTGCTCCTGTTTCGTGCCTTTCAACCCGCACTGCTGACCTAGTTGCGTATTCACGATGTCTGGGCTCATCCAGTGACGGGGCATCGCCTACAAAAAAAGATAATATTAAATTTTAATTGTCAGTTTTTAAATATCATTGAACTAGTTCGGTAATATTAATAAAAAAAATTGCAATGAGATTATTTACCTGGTGCACCAGTTGTCGCCGCTGACCTAGTTGCATTGTCACGATGTCTGGTCTCATCTAGTGACGGGGCATCGCCTCCAAAAACAGATAATATTAAATTTTAATTATCAGTTTTTAAATATCATTGAACTAGTTCGGTAATATTAATAAAAAAAATTGCAATGAGATTATTTACCTGGTGCACCAGTTGTCGCCGTTGGGACTGTTGCCCTGTCTTCCTCTCTGGTGGTAAGATCCTCAAGGGAAACATTCTCTATCATTTAAACAAAAAAAGTTATAAGGACAACCATCAAGGTATAATTAGAAAAAATTATAAGTGGAAATTAATTACCATCACGGCCCTCACTGATAGCAACATTGTCGGCCTGGTCCCCACTACAATGATCAGGTTGCACGAGAGGATCATCTATATCTGGCTCTAAAACTGGGTTACTTGCCTCGTCGGTAGTGTTGCTCCCCTGATTTAAACAAAGTTGTTAGACATTAAATTTATGGACGAAAAAAAAAATATTGAAAGGTTAATGTTTTACCTTATCAGGCATTCTAGATCTTGGGACCTGCCCCAAGCTACTGTGACGTTCAACTACAGCTTGATAGCCAAAACGGAAAGCGATATTTTTATCTTCCTCTGTAGTTTCTGTTCCGAAGTCATCACCCTACATTACATATGATTGTGTATTTTTAATCATATCTGATAGGATTACAAAAACGTTGGAAGGTGATACAATTAATTATAATATGTTTAGCTACTTAATTACAATTCTTGCAGCTAATTTCAAGTAGCCACCCTGGCCGAGCTTGTGATGGCCCTTTTTCTCAATCCTAGCTTTGGTTGCCTTTGAGGTGTCAGGCAACTTAGCATCAAAAGATTGAAGTCAGATATGACGTAGCACACTTTAATTTTAGACATAAAGAAAATTAAAGCTATTGAATTAAAGTTGTAATTTACCTTGCGGGTCCAGTTGGCATTTTTCCTTCTTTCTTTGCCCTTTTCTCTTTTCCGTCATGGATGAGTGCTCGCCACTCACTCTCTGAAACTGCGAGAGGACGCTCATATCTAGGGTTAAATTGCAATTGCGTCCTATAGGTGTCCCTGGTATATTTCAAATATTTGCCGGCTACCTGAGCCACCGCTTTTCTGTCAAATGTGCCGACCCCAAAAGGGCTTCTAGATAATCTAAAAGTTCTTTTTTCAGGTTGGAATTCTGGGAATTCCACCCTGTACGTATGGTTGGGCCAAAAATTACCAACGCATGGCTCTCCAGAATCCCGTAGAACTCATTGTTTCCTACACAGAATAAAACCAAAAAAAGAAGAAGATATTATCATTAATTTAAAAATAAAAATCATGATAAATATGTTTTAGATAAAGTACATGAAATAGTTAAAATATTAAAATTTACCTCGGAGTTGTACATGCTTTATAGGGACACCCTCATCGTTCACCAACAACGTGCCATTAATGGTCCCTGTGGAGCTGACATGTGTAGCTCCAGGAAACGCAATAATGTAGTTGGCCATATTAGCCTCATCATTGCCAACACGTTCAGCAGTTGGCTGGGTGTCAGCTTGGGCAGGGTGTGTTTCTTGGCTAGCACCTAAAGGAGTAGAAGGTGTACGAGAGGGTTGTTGGGAAATCTCTTGCCCTTGTGTCCCACTACCACCAACACGGGGTTCAGCAAATGCCAGAAAACGCTACATACAAAAGAACTTTTTGTTAGTTTAGTCAATGTAAAAATTAAAAATCAAACTATCACAATTCATCTCATGCAAAACAAAAAAAATATCCTTTTGACTTTTTATTATTACCTGATATCTTTCTAGCTACCTCATAAGATGTTGTATCCTCTCTTCTGTTTCAGGTGTTTGAGGCACGTCTATCAAAGTATTAAATTCCGACCTTGCATCTCGTGCCTTTTTTTGCAACAAGAACACTCGAGATAGGGATGAAGAAAGCTCTTCCTCAAAGAGGGAATCATCAGGCGTACCATGGCTAGGTGTCTGCATATTTGAACAAAATTAATATTATTTCAATTATGTAAATAACTAAAATACTTGAAGATAGAGAAATGCTGGCACTTTACATGTTCTTCCGCTGGCCTCTTTCCGCGATCATCCCGTCTCGGGGTTGTTCCTGCACTGCTCTGATCAGTCTACCACATTGCAATAAAATTATAAATGTAAAAACTTGAAAACAATATCTAACTTGAAAACACAAAATGAAAACTGAAATAATTTCTAATAAAACACCGGAAGACAGAGTTAGAGTTTCAAATATGCCTTGCATTGAATTCAGTCCTGGAAACATGTCATTGCACATTAAGGCACCCAAACATTCAATCCACGAATGATATATTTAAGTAGGCTTCTCCTATTCCGGGAAAAAACCATACCTATAATGCATTCACTTGCATGTATAAAGGGAAAGGAAAACATGTTTTCATACAACGGTGACAAAGGCATCTTGGGGAAAGGTATCCTCACTTTTTATTTATGTTGTTCACCCACACCACTCTCGTGTTTTCACTAATCCTGTTTTGTCATTTTTGGATTCAAATTAAGCTAAGGCCTTAAGTATTTTTTGACCTTTCGGTGTAGTTTTTATAAGTGGCATGTATGGATTTTCCATTAATTCTGCACTTTTTCTCTTCATGCACATGTTTCCCTGGAAATCAAATGCATGGTTTAGTCCCATACATTTAACAAGTTGTTGGATCAACTCCATTGGCAATATCATGTTTTCTATTCAATCAAAATTTATCTCAGTTAGGGTAGGTAGGAAGGTTTTCCCTTTGTATTAATAGGGCACTTCTAGCTTGCATTTTTATTATATCTTTCAAATTTAGTGTCGTTTCAATTAGGGCATGAATTTTTGCAACTTTCAAGATGAGAATGAACAAAGACAAATTTTTGTGATGGATGACTGTATATGACTCCATGGCCAGAGGAAAAGGCACTAATCTACTTCTTCAAATATATATAGTTCTCATTCACCTCATATGGAGATGGTCCCTGATTTTGAGCCAAATGTTGCAGCAAAAAGTTCCCCCCCCCTCCATAATTTGATATTCAATGGAAATTTCTTAAATTGATGATTGGGCATGATTATGGAACATTGGCACATACATATGTAATGGAATTCCAAGATCATGATATATGTTTGCATATCTTTATGGCAATGTTCCACCAAGTCCCCTGGAGGTGGGAGCGAGGGGGCGAGGGAGCGCGGGAGCGGCCTATGCAAAAGCTCCCTACCAATTTTCAGGAAACATGGGGGGACGTCGGGGTCATAAAAATTATAAAATTTAATATTTAAAATGTAACTATATTTTTGCAAGGAATGTATATACAGTCATCATACACTTGCATCATGAAAGATAAATCATAAATGATAAAATTACAAATCGATGAATGATGAATCATATAATTGAAACAAATTTAAAAGTTAAAAGTTAAAACATAAATCATACAATCATGCATGTAAGTTTGTAAGTTTGTAACTATATAATCATTAATGTAACTACTAACAATGTACAATGAAAATAAAGTTTAAGATATCATATGACATATTATATCAAGATTCAAAATATAGTTTAAACTGAAGTTTACAACTCAAGTCTGAAACATAAAACTTAAACGCAAATAAGTTATGTCTGAAACATAAAACATAAAACATAACATATGAATATCAAATGATATCATCATAATGATAAATGAGCATAAATGCTCAAGTTAATGCCCCACTAGTCTCCGCATCCAACTTCTGCACGAATATATCAATATCAACCATGTCACCATCTGAATCCGAATCACTTGGATTCTCAAATATGCTAAGTGGCACATCAACTTTTAACACGAAACCATAAACTAAAAGGGGCGGTGAGGGGGCGTGAGGGGGCGTGAAGGGGGGTGTGAGGGGGCGTGAGGGGGCATGAAAGGGGGTGTGCGGGGGCGTGAGGGGGCATGAGGGAAACATCCCCTAGAAGTCCCCAGGACCTCGAAGCGTGAGGGGGCAAGGAATCTAGACCCCTAGGTGGGGGGGCGAGACCCCATGTAACACTGGTTTATGGAGGTGGTGGAGCAAAAAAGAGCTCAAATAGAGCTGAAATTTTTCACATAAAAAGGACTGTGGGCTTGACTAATGGTTCCATTTAAAAATGATATCTAGACAGAGAATAAGTGTAGCATGCAAACATGCATTGAAAATCCATCTGAGTTTGCATTGTATTACTTATGATGGATTCAAATTTGGGTTTCAAAATGCCAGGTTATGGCATGATTTTTTCGAAAAACCCTTAGTTGGATTCTCATGTTGGTTTAATTTATATTTTAAGTTTGTTTTGCAATCTTTGGGTGATAGTAACTCTTGAACTAGGTTACCAATGTGTAACAATCATATTTCAAGAATAAAGTTGTGATTTTTTTATATTATTATTATTATCTATTAGCTACGAGTATTGACACCTAATGCCTGGAATTTTGACATCTTGATAGCATGGATAATTTCAAAAATGTTTCTAGTAATGTTAACATAATAACTATCATTACATGTCTTCACTTTTGTCACCATAATAGACCTGTGATATGGACTCATCACACAACTTCATATGCTATGTCCCAACAAGTTCAAACTAGTTGAACCTACCTCATAGTGTGGTTATTAAGGACAAGTTGCTTGATATATAACTCGATAGCATAGACCGCGTTGCAGTTCTAAAAAGAATCCTCAAGTGTCAAAAAAACTTCACAATATGTTCTACTATAAAGCCTTTTGGGATACCTCAAATAATATATGTATCATTGATGACTTTTAAAGTATGACAAGATCCAGAGGGAAAGGAAATCAATGGAAGAGTGATCCACCAATGAGAACCTAGAATTTAGCATCAGATGAGTTAGAGTCTAGGAAATTGAAACCCTATAATTTTAATTAGTGATGAAGGACATCACATAGGTAATTATATTTTCATGTAGAATAATCTGTCAATTCAAATTTAAACTACATAATATGAAAGGCATACCATAAATTTTTCCACGTAAGTCCAAACAACCTATAAAAAGGGAAAACCTTCTTTTTCCATGGGAAATAATTTACCTTTCCTTTTTCAAGACAATCTAAATCACAAAAATATGAACTATACTGCACACATTCTTGGATAATGTGAAAGTGGAAAAGGAATACCCTACACAAGTGATGCACACATGTACATTTGAACACTAATAGATTTTTTGTAGTTGAAATGCAATGCTTGTTTTCATTTAAATGTAGGGTTTTTAAAGTAGGGAGAAATAATGGCTGCCAAATTAATAAGCGTTTCTTTGGGAAAAATTTAAATCTTGTATTGGGTGATGAAGATAACAGAGGGTATTGAATCTTGATTCTTGACATCTAGAGAGAACCCTACAGCCTAACACAATCCAATGGAATTGACCAAAAAAACCCAAATAGAGTCAACCCTACTATAGGAGGAAGGGCCTGCAGTAAGAACTTACCATTTTGCAAGAGCTGAGGGCGAATGTTGTTCTACAAGAGTTGAGGGCAAACGCTGAGGGCGAATGCTGAGGGAAAATGTTGTTCTGCAAGAGCTGAGGGCGAATGCAAGGCGAATGTTGTTCTGAAAGAGCTGAGGGCGAATCCAGGGCGAATGCTGTTCTGCAAGAGCTTAGGCTAATGCCGAGGGTTAATGCCGTTTCCTACAAGAGCTCGTGGCGAATGCCGAGGGCGACGTCGTTCGCAAGAGCCGAGGGCAATGCCGAGGGCGAATGTCAAGCCTGCGAAAGACGGAAAGTAATGTTACAAGGATATCGACGTTAATGTAGCACACATGTACATTTGAATACTAATAGATTTTTGTAGTTGAAATGCAATGCTTGTTTTCATTTAAATGTAGGGTTTTTAAAGCAGGGAGAAATAATGGCTGCCAAATTAATAAGCGTTTCTTTGGGAAAAATTTAAATCTTGTATTTGGTGATGAAGATAATAGAGGGTATTGAATCTTGATTCTTGACATCTAGAGAGAACCCTACAGCCTAACACAATCCAATGGAATTGACCAAAAAAAACCCAAATAGTGTTCTGCAAGAGCTGAGCGCGAATACTGAGGGAAAATGCTGTTCTGCAAGAGATGAGGGCGAATGCTGTTCTGCAAGAGCGGAGCGCGAATGTGCGCGTCATATCACACGTTAATGTAGCTCTTGCGACGCATACGAAACAATAAAATCATTTTTATGTACCGTGCATATATGTTTCGAATTTTTATGTAGCGCGCATATAAGTTTCGTATTTTTAGGTGGCGTGCATATAAGTGTCGTTTTACCGACGGCGGAAAAAGCGTCGCTATTGCGACCGGTACTTAAACGTCGCAGTGGCGACACCTAGACATTGTGTCGCACTTGCGACGATTTAAGTCGTCTCAATAGCGACGCTTTGGTCCATAATGTCGCAATTGCGACGTCTTCCTCCAAACGTCGCAATTGTGACACTTTTCTAAGTGTCGGTATTGCGACACTTTTCTATAAACGTCGGTATAGCGACGGTTTCGGGCGGGATGGAAAAAATTTGGGGAAATTTCTGACATTTGGTCAAAAGCGTCGGAACCAAGTGTCGGAATTTGCGCCAAATGTAGTAGTGATGGGATCCAAAATATTTTGTCAATCCAAATTGAAACCAAGAATAAATCCCATCACACCATAGCTATCCAAGAAATGGCAAGGCAAGGTTGAAACCACTGTCAATTTAGTAAAAACCCATTCCAGTGACAACAAATGAACGAAATAATGAACTCCATGTACCATGCATTCAACACTTAGCAAGGAAATCACACATGAAACCTGTTACCTACAAGATCTTCCTATTGTAGGTGTTTATCCAACTTTCTCCTTTCACTCCCTTTCTTTCCTTTTCTTTTCTTTTCTTTCCTCTTAGAGCTCTCTATGTCTCTCTTTTTGAAATTAACCCAAAGAAAAAAACTCACGAAATATATGAATTGTTTCTCTGATGAATTTTTATCATTAATGTCTCCTTTTTCTTTCATTTTCCTTCATTTTCTCTCTAATTTCCCTTGCATGCACATTTTGGTATCTTCATCCTCCTTTTATCCTAGTTTCCTTTATTTCCTTAATTAAATTCCAATTCCTTCCTCTTTTCCTTTTCCAATGCCTTTTCCAACTTCCATAGCCACTGATAAACCACAAGTGATTCCCACTTTAGTGTTTTCCCAACATTCATCTTGGAATACGTGTCCCATGACCTTGGTCTTATTATTTTTTCCTTCAATATCCTTTATTTCATGAAACTTTAACTTGGACCTATTACAATGCCCCCCCCCCTTCGGGGAACAATATTCTCAATGTTCTATGACACCTATGACCAAAAAATTACTTAAAACAAAACATACTTCTTATGGAGCTTTATAAGATAGCTCGATGCAGTATTTACAATGACATATTGTTGAAAAAAAAAATTTATTGCTTATTGGACCTCTATAACACAAATCATTGTGGTATTTACAATAACATTCATTTTCTTCAAGAAACAAATTGTGAAGGGTACAAAGCCCACATATCATTAGCCATCTCCTATGTAACTTCATCGAGCGCAAATATCTTCCACTACACTTTCACTTTCTTTATTGCTAAGTTTTAGAGCATGAGCTACTTCTGCTATAGAATGAACTGTGGGTCTGGCTCGAACTCTCCCTCTGGTTTCACCTACAATACAGACTAATCAATCACATGATCAACATCCTACACATATCTCTCAAGTAATGAATCATGGAAAACATCATGGAATTTCACTGTTGGCAGTAGTGCAAGTCTGTAAGCCACTGGTCCAATCCTCTCAAGGATCTCCAAAGTCCCACAATATCGAGGTACCAACTTGGCACATGGCCCAATCCTTAAGGAGCACCTCTTGGGCTTGATGTGAAATTGTGCATGCTCCCAACCTAAAATTCTTTTAATTCTCTATGTTGATATGCATAACTATTCTTCTTGTCTCATACCACCTTTAAATTCCTTTTAATAACTTGAATCTCCTGCTCCACCTCAGCCAACATATATGATTCAATCAATACCTTGTTCATTAGATCAGTCTAACTAATAGGAGTATTACAACTCCACCCATAAAGAGCCTCAAAATCAACCTTAAGGATTCCTAATACCCATTATTATATGAAAACTACATCAGTAGAAGATACCCCTCCCACTTACTATGTTGATGCATGAGATGTATCCTCCACATGTCCTCTAGAATGTTGTTAACCCTCTCTTTCTATCCATATGTCTGCAAATGATAAGTTGTAGTGAAAGTTAGCTCTGTCCCCAAGCCTACAAATGACTACTTTCTGGACATGGAAGTGAACATGGAATCCCTATCTGATATAACATTCTTGGTAATACCATGCAACCTCACTATCTCCCAGATGAATATTTGAGCTACCTCACTAGTCGAACTCGTAGAATTCACGAATATGAAGTGAGCTACTGTTCTCAACCTATCAAACACAACCATGATGGAATCATTTTGTCTCGATGTCCTCAACAAGCATGTAATGAATTCTATGGAAATGACATCCCATTTCCATTCTGGAACCAAAATAGGCTGCAATAAACCAGTTGAATTCCTACATTCCACTTTCACATGTTGACAGTCCAAACATATAGCAACAAACACAACCACTTCCTTCTTCGAATTCAGCCAATGATAGAACCTCTTAACAACTTTCAAAGATTCTTCAACTCACTATTATCCGGACCAAAATACTATTCATGAATTTCACCAAGCCATCTATCATGAGGTGATACTCCACATCCCCATCACCTTCACCTTCACCCTGCTTCTTAAATCTCTAATTCAGTTGTTTCCTATTGTCATCATACTTCCCTGCATGCAAGATATGATCCTACAAATCTATCCCATAAGAGCTCACAGATGAAATATGATTTACCTGCACTCTCCTACTAAGAGCATGCATAACTCGGTTCTACTTTCCCTTGATGTATTTGATCTAAAAATAAAACTCACTGAGGATATCCAACCATCTAGCTTGCCAAACATGCAAATTAGGTTGGTCAAACAGTACCTCAACCCATAATGGTCACTCATCAGAAAAAAAATTGTGCTAAGAAGATAATGTCTCCACATCTTCAATGCATGAATGATAGCTTCCAACTCAAGATCATTAGTCACATAGTTCTACTCATTCTCATTCAACTTCCTTTATTCATAACATACCACATATCCTTCCTACATCAGTACTCCACCAAGTCCCTTCTTGTAAGAATCTATGCCTACTACAAACTCCTAATCGGGATCTATGATCTTCAAAATTGGAGCATTTTTAAGAAAATGCTTCTATTTTTAAAAAATATATGCGCACTCCTCAGTCCATTTAAGCTTATTCCCTTTCCTTTGCAAATATGTGATAAGATAAAAAATCTTCAAGAAGTTCCTAATGAACCACCTGTAATAACTTGCTAGTCCCATGAATGATCTGACTCATCCATTTTTCTAGGATCTTACCACTCCCTGATAGCTTTAATCTTTTCTCGATCCACTGTTATGCCCTCCTTGGAAACAACACGTCCCAAGTAGTGAATTTGAGACTAAAAGAAATTGTACCTGCTAAGCTGGGCATACAACTATTTCTCTCTCAACAATCTCAACACTATTGATAAACAATTTTCATGCTCTTCCTCATTATTGGAGTATATCAATATATCATAAATAAATATTATCACAAACTTATCCAGGTAAGGATGAAATGAAATATTCATCAAACACATGAAGGTGTATGATCAGGTGTTCATAAAATTTTCTCAAAATTGAAAATTACAGGATTGGGTTGAAACTAGGATGGTTGCGTATATCTCTTATTTATGATTCTAGCATCATGAATGGTTCAAAAAACCGATGTCGTATGAGGGAGATATCATGTTCTGATCAAATTCCCAAACAGCTAAATTTTATGACAGGATTGACTGGGATGCCCAGTCAGCATGAGGGTGGACAGTCAGCAAATAAAAAATATTCCTAAGAATATTCCTTTTCTCAGAGCCAGTCATAGGTTGACAAGTGGCATTACGTGATTGGGCTAAGGTTGTATGAGTTGTATTTTTGTGGCCAATTGGAGGGTGACACATGGCCAGACCTGAGGCCGCCATGTGTCCCCTAAAAAGTGTGTTAAAACTTTATGGAGGCCTTTGGGTTCGACCTCGCAACCTCCCATGGAGCATCCACCTGCCAAAACCATCTGCAATGCATGGTAGATCTTAACTTCTAAGGGTCAAAAGTAATATATAAAGTTTATTAACTTTGTACATGGGGGTGGGGACCGTCGGCACTCCCAACCCACTGATCGTCCAAGTATTATGGTGACATCGCATAGCCACGAAACTGCAGCAACAAATGTTTAACGATGGTGACTTCGCAAAATCTGCAACCATTTTATGTTTGAAACATATCACATGTAACTATGACCGCATAGTTCTCTACGTGGTTAGGATTACTCTACTTCTAACTTCGGTCTCATTACTCTTACCCCGAGTTTCGGCCCGAAGTTCCACTTGTTGTTATTGTAATCGGGGTTTCGGGGGTTAGCATGTGGCCTCCCCCTCCCCTTAACCATTAAAAATTTTACAGTTTGGAATTGACGGAGTCTTAGCGCGCCCCCAGAAATTTTGGAAAATTTCCAAATGTAACTATAGTTAGGTGTAGGTCTCCACAGTTAGTGGAGGTTTTCTAGGAGTGATTGGGAAAATGACTTGGAGGGTCAATTTTCACCCAAATGGAGTGAATGGAAAGTCATTCTAGACTAATTGGAGCATTCTGGAGCCATTGGTGCGGAGAAAATAGCCATTAGAGGTATGTAAATACATGTATTTGCAAAATTTTGAGCATAATGAAAGATGGACATGCCATTGGGATCTGGACCAGCAGATGTAGCCTAGGAAGGGTGAACTGCTTCATCATGCCTATTGTGTAAATTTTATGTGTGGTTTTATTTCTCTGTTATAAACTATTGTTCAGTGTTATTTAGGCTTATTTTCATGCTTCTAATTCACTAAAATCACTTATATTTCATGGTTAAAATCCTCAATACTATAGCAAACTATGGAGACAATTATGCACATGTTTTATCACTGAAAATACACTTAGCACATCAAACTAATACAATATTTACAGATTAGGTTGGTATTATAGCTAGATTTTATTCTCTAGTGTTATTTTGTGCAAATATTTGTTTAACTGTTTGCAAGTTTTACATGCTTACTAGGCTCAAGCTCAAGAGAGGAGAAGGCACATTAGTGGAAGAAAGAGGGTCTCAAAGTGAGCCACAACAAAGGAGAGAAATATTTCCACAATCTCCACCACCTAGTTTACCTCCTAAGGAATCAAAAACTACTTTAAGCATGCCTCAAGTGGAAGGAAAAATCCATGAAGAAGTTGATCCTAAAGAGGAAGAAAGAGTGTTTAGGAAAGCATTTCTTGAGTTGACTGAGATGGTTAGAATCCTTTATCAAGAAAGGAATGAGAAACTAGAAGGAGAAGGATCTAAACTTCACAAGGAAGAACACGGATCATCAGGAGGTCACAATGATCAAGATAAGTCAAAGAAGGGAAATGGAGGGAATGGAGATAGTGGAAAGTCACCATCCTCACCCTCATCATCATCATCATTTTCTACTTCATTTTTAGTACATCAACCACACAAGTCAAAGAACACTGGTAAAAGTCATTTTCTAAAACTTGATGTTAAGTTTGAATTGCCAATTTTTAATGGTGAAGTTAGTGCAGAAAAGCTTGATAATTGGATTAGGCAATTGGAGGTCTATTCGAGAATCCAGAACCTTCAAGATGATGTTACCAAAATCCAATTAGCTTCATTGAGAATGGAAGGTGCAACACTTGTTTGGTGGGAAGAAAAGACAAAGGATGAGATCAAGAAGCATGGTAATATTATTCTATCATGGACTGATTTCATTTCTGCAATAAAATGATAGTTTTATACATTATCTCATATGCATAAATCCATAATGAACTGGAAAAAATTTAGACAATTGAAAGGACAAAATGTGCAAGTTTACACCCAAGAATTTAGGAGAAGAGCTCTCTTATTAGGGGTAGATTTGCAGAGCCAAAATAATTTGCTCAAGTACATAGGAGGCTTACATAGCTACCTAATACATATTATTCCCATGTGTTAGGGTCCCATGATTTGGTAGATTGGCTAACCAAATGACAGGGTAACATCAAACCAGTCTTTGTGTAATATTCCCAAAATTTAGTTTTTATCTAAATTGAATATTATAGTTGATTTTATCCTAGATAGGTAAATAAAGGGGTAAGAAGGCCCCATAATCCTTAAGGAGGAAGAATAACACTCCCCATGTGAAAGGAGAAGAATAAAACAGCTAATTTGAGCACCACAAGGTGTGAACAGGGTTGGATCATGTTTGATCTAGTCATTTTGACCAAGTCCACATGCACTGTCTAGATACAATGTATCTCCTTGATGGATTGCGCAGTTTTAGAGGAGGACCACTTGCATGAGTTGGGAGGCACATGTGGATGGGACCCATGGTGGAGAGGAGCACTTGCTATATAAGAAGAGGAGGAGAGCCAATGTTATTCATGCTTGATTATTATTTTCTTGGGTCTGTTGAGACTACGCTTTTCTTGCTGTTTAGCAAGG
This sequence comes from Pinus albicaulis, assembly GCA_034641835.2. Taxonomy (NCBI): domain Eukaryota; kingdom Viridiplantae; phylum Streptophyta; class Pinopsida; order Pinales; family Pinaceae; genus Pinus; species Pinus albicaulis. The sequence continues at coordinate 131,528,352 of CM076578.1, read as the reverse complement.
GTGCAGTGCTGCTTCGCACAAGGGTTTTCCTGGTCGGGAATCCCTACCTCATCCTCAGGGAAGGAGAGATTCTAGAGCTACATTTCATCATTCTAGATTTTGGCCAAAGCTACCTCCTTAGCTTGTTTTCAGTGGAGGGCTTGGCTATCCATTGGAGGATTAGTGAGGAGGACTCTCGGGAATATTTTCATATCATTGGCATCAGGCCAACCATCCATCTTCCCTCACAACGCAGTCTCCAGCTAGATCTACGTTAGTTTTGTAGGCAGTTGTCAGGAGGGTCATTTGAGCTCATCAGGAGGGGTTGTTTCTGAGTAAAGGGATCAGCCTTTTGCTTAGAGACACTACCATAGGAGGGCATCATTATTTCAGATCTGCTACAGCCTCATTTCCTATTTTGATTTAGTTGCAATGACAAGTTAATTGTCACATTGTAGATTCTCCGAAATTTCTAGCAATCTCTCCTAGATTGGATAGAAACCTTGTATTGGAGCCCATTCCTCTATTATTGGGCATTTATTTGAATATTTCAGCCACATTTCATGTATGCACATCTACAGCAGCAACTCCACTTCTATAGACTGTGCAGCCACTGCTCTTCGACATTTTTTATAACTGTAGCATCTCATGTATTCCATGTTCTAATCATTGGAGATTGATTCCCATTGCTTGAGTGGCTTGTCCCTCAAGATATTTCTCTATATTATTGCTGATATATTTATGAACATGAGGGCTGCATTATATTCCCTTTATTGACATGTTCAGATTTGCAGAGTTTAATGATTATGTTCATATATTGTTGTAGCTCTCTCTCTGAGCACTTTTCTGAGATACCAAGGTGTGCGAGATCTGTTTAACCCACCTTGAGGGATTTATTTGAGCTCAAATTCTGGAATTGTAATGTATGATGTGTTAACTAAGGGATCCAAGTCCCCTACCATATTATTTTTGCATTATCTTCCTTATACAACATCCCTTTGGACCATATTGCAGAAATTCCTGAAAAATGAATATTACACTTTGGAGTCCTAGGACCTATCCTTCCTGGACTCAGAGAGGGCTCTCTCTATTGTGCGAAGGATGTGAACTTGTTCACTTTGGATGATTGATTTTAGGCTAGTTTTTTAACTACAATTTTTTTGTTTGTTTTGGGTCGGGGTAAGATGATCAAGTAGGATAGGTGGACTGGGAGAGTATCAAATCAATAGGGCTATGGGGTCAGATGAAGTCTAGGGTGTCTAAATGACGAAGCAAGGTGTATTTCAAGGCTGATTTAGCAAGGTTAATGGATCCTTTAGGTGATGTATGAGGTGAACATTAAGTTTGGTGAAAATACTAAGAGATCTTATACAGCTATTATTTGAAGCAATAACTCATGAGGTATGGTGAACCATTAATCTCTATGAACAATACTCAAACTGATAAACATACAAGATGAACAATCCAGTGGTACATAGAAGCATTAGAACTCCTATCTTTAGAAATCCACCTTCAAATTTTTTGAGAAAACACATAAGATAAACAAAAAATTCAATATATGAAGAGGGAACTCCTAAACAACATATATCAAACTATTGGGAACTCTGAAACAAGTTGATGAGCATAGGCGAAGGGTAAGATCGAAACAAGGCCTCTTTGCATTGACCTAATCAATCAATATTCCATAGGAGAGCTTCACAATAAGTTTTTGAAATTTTTTTAAATAAGCAGGGCATTCCATGAATCATATTTATAACCTAACATCCTAATCATTCATGAAACAAATAACAAGTTTTAGTAAGCCTAAGAAGCAATCAAGAATTCCTTAAGATGACTAAAAGAAGAAAAAATCAAAGCTATAGCAAACAGGAGGTTTGAGGTGCTTCCATGAGCATATCTAAACCTATACTTTTCTGATCTATAGCAAGCAAGCAGATTGAAACAAAATGAGGACAAGAAAACACTAACAAGTTAGAAAAACATCACCATTCACCAAGCTATGGAATCTTGCAAGCAAAGCTTCTCCAACATCAAGCCACGCAAGCCATTCATTCACTTCATAAAACAAAATATCTTCTCCAAGCTCATAAACCATGTATTTCTCTATAACACATCAAGTCCCAACTATTTACCATGAATCCTCATGGCTTATATAACAAGCAATGAGGAAGAGAGCACACTAGAGCATCTAGAAGCCTATTGGCCAAAAACAAATATCCTAACTTACCCTTGAGGCTTTGCAAGGTCCAAGGCACAAAATATATTTTCCAGACTAAAAAAGAAAAAAAAATGACTTTTAGTCTTTGAAATACATGAGGAAAATTTCCTAGCACACATTTGCTCAGTCACCACATAGGAGCGCAGCACTCTGTCTCAAATTTTGAAAATTTTCCAAGAGCGCAGCACCAAAAAAGGTATTTTTGCAATAGAGTTTTGGAGGCCTTGCCGATGTTAGAAAAGGCTCCATGATGGCCCGTTGGAAATATGTGGATGTCTAATTTCCTTATCTACATTTGTTTCCTCAAAATAACCTCTAAAAGTTACCCAATAAGTGGAAAAATTCAAAGCTACCAGGAGCGCAGCACCTGCTAAAAAAAAAGGGCAGAAAGGTGAAAAATTGGGTGTTTTGACCCTTTTGGGGGACCAAAACAACTCCAATTGAGCTGAAATTTGGTGAGAATACTCCTCTAATGATAATGAATAAAATAATTTAAGCTGCTCCCTCTCAGAGTTCTCTAGGAAAAAGCACAGCACCCAAGGTGCTGTGCTCTTAGGCTTAAAATTTTACAAAAAACAAAAACTTGTTCAATTTTGCTCAAATTTGGTGAGTCGGTCCCTCAAGGGTCTTTAGAGACCTATAGGGAATCTTGAGACAAAATTCTAAGCCTAGCTTGGTATTTTCCATAATTTGATGCCAGGCCCTCCCTTTGGGCAATTTTGAGCTTTGTCCTTGCAAACTAATTTCTCTTTTTGTAGTGCTCAGTCATCTTTCTTTGCAAGCTCAAGTCTTTGTTGACCTTCTCCAATTTAGCCTCTAAATGTATATTTTCCCTTTCAAGCCATGCTTCTTTGTTATGCTCAATTTATAAGGCAAGGAGCTCGATGAGTGGAAATTGTTGGGCTTGGGCTGCTTCTTCCTCTTTCTGTTTTGCCAAAGCTCTCCTAAGACCCATAGTCCTAGGTCTCTTTCTAGCTTTCCCTTCTTCCTCATCATCTTCTTCATAGGTGCCCATGTATTCCTCCAACTGCACTTGTGAACTTTGAGCTTATTTCTTATATTTTTGCGCCCTTGTTTCAAATATGGCTAGATGGCCACTCATCTGCTTGTTTTGCACCTGTAGGAAATGAATAAGATCTTTTGACCTTTCCAGCTCAACCTCTAAGTCTCTAATTTGTGCATTCCTGTCCTGTAGGAGAGAATTAACTATCCTTGATTCATTTTCCTCATCACTATCTATGTGAATGAGTTCAAATTCCCTCTCTTCCTCATGATTACTTTCCTATTCTTCCATTTTTTTCTTGCCTTTGTCCTTTATTGGCTTTTTACCTTTGTCCTTCATTTTCTTTTTACCCTTGTCCTTCATTTTCTGTTTGGTGACTTTGTCCTTCACTGTTTTTGTGACTTTTTCCTTCATTGGTTTTGAGGAGGAGAGCATGGCCCTTTGCCTTTTGGAGGTAGCAAATACATTCCTCCTTCCTCTCTGATAAGTGATGGTGCAAGGTGCCATAAACTTTGCTTGCAAACTTTGATCATTGAAAATGTTAGGACTGTCTCCTCCTTGAAAAATTCTCTCTGTGTGTATATCCTTCTTACCTTGATGCTGGTTGTCCTTTGGATCAATATTTTTAACATATTTTTATGTTTTATCACTATCAAGACCCTCAACACTGCTATGCTCTGTTTCTGCAATATCAAAGGCATTTTTGTTTGACCTATTTTCACTTTTAGGACTATCCTCCTCTCATCCTTTTCATTACTATTTTCACTGTCAACCTCATTTTCTGCATCACTGCCTTCATTCTTTGGAATTTTTTAATCATTTCCTGGTTCATTGAAAACAATTTTAAAATATTTCTCTGGGCTTCCCTTGTCATTTTGGTCATTGTCATGCCTTTCTTTTGCTTCCTCGCCACTACCTATCGTAGTGTTTCCAGTGTTATTCCCATCTTTACAAGACCCACTAACTGGACTTGTTAGCTCATCATGGGATTTAGTGATCAGAACATTTTTTTCTTTCCCACTGTCATTTTCTTGAGAGGTTGCCTCTGTTTCTGTGTCTTTAGAGCCTTCTTCTTCATTTTGAGGCCCATTTCATTGGCTTCTTTGACCATCATCTATATCACTACTTTGACTGTTTTGTTCTTGGCCATTGTTGCTTTCTTCTTCATCTACATCCTTATCCCTGCTACTGCTTTGAATTTTTTTTCATGATCAACACTACTTTCTTCAAGGCCTTCATCATCTCCTCCCTCATCTTCATCATCCTCTCCATCTTCTTCATCATCTTTTCCCTCACTGTTTTCATCATCTTCTCTCTCACTATTTTCATCTTCTTCTCTCTTACTGTTTTCATCTTCTCCCTTATCTTCATTATTCTCCCCCTCATCTTCATTATTCTCCTCATCATCTTCATTATTTTCTCCCCAATATTCATGTAATATTCCTAAATTATCTTACAACTAGTAGGAATATTAATTTTGCCTTTAAAAATCAAGTTGAATGAATAAAGGAGCAAGGAGGCTCATTAGTTGCTTAAGCAGGAATAAAAATCCCTCATAATGTGAAAGGGGATCATGAAATAACCATATCCAGAATCCACATGTGTGAAAATATCAATGTTTGACCAATTCAACATGATTTATCCTCAAAGAATGGATACTAAATAAAGACAGCTCAATGTGAATGAAGACACCTTGAGTGTGAAAGGAGACAAGGCATGAAGACTCAGTCAAGGATGACCCTATCAAGATTGATCCAGTCAAGCTTGACTAAATCAAACTGTGCTATAAGAGGATGATCCTCACTAATGAAGACAACGTGATTTTGGTGGAGAAATATTTGCATGGAAGCAACTTCCTAATGGGGTGGGACTCTTAGTGAGGAAGCTCCTCATCTATATAATGAAGAAATGGAAACCTTAAGGGGTTATATTGGAGATTATATTGTATGTGGTCTATTTATAATTCCTACATACCTTGGCTATTTAGCTAAGTTTGTTGCACTGCTTAGTGCAAGGTTTTTTCCCGGGCGGGAATTCCCTACTCTTTCTTGGAGATCTTGTCTAAGAGATCTAAAAGGAGATTTCTGAGCTGGATTTTCCACTACCTGGTGTTGGTCCAAGCACTTACCTTCAGAAAAAATGCAATCCCTTCAGAAAAATCTGTTATTTCTTAAGGTGTGCAGTGGGAGGGGTCAAAACCCCACTTTTATGAGCTAGTTTCCCAGGAGGAGGATCAACCTTTCTTTGGGATAGCTAGAAGGAGAGTCTACAGCCATTTCTTGCATGTTCATCCATTATCATGTATAGCTTCAGCTATACAACATGATTCAGCCACAGATCTGCAATGACTCTTTCTTGTATATCTTTTCTATCAAGAAACCTTTGCCAGGTCTTCTTGGATCTGTATAAAAGAGACTAGATCTCTATTTTTATGCCTCATTGAGTAATCTAATATAATATCTGATTTGTCTCTATTTTTTTTGTTTTACCTCCATTAGACTGCATAGTCTCTTTATGCAACAATTTTTGTGTGTTGCAGTCTTGGGGTTTCATCAATTTTATGTTGTTTTGAGCATGGGAGGCTTGTTTAACTAGGCTAAAGGCATTTGTTTCTGATTTTTTTTTGCATGCACATCCTATATTACATATAATAAGGGACACAACCATTATTTTCCACTTTTATAGCTCCATCTTCAGAAAATAACATTCTTGGGGCCAATATTACTGCTTTTCCCCACTTGGAGACATTATATGAAGGCATAGTTTGCTGTTGTGATTGTTATTTGATGAATATGTGTTTTAATACACTATATAAGCTGATTTATTGTTGCTCTCCAACTTTGGAATACCTTAGGGTATTCTCATTGTTATAGAAAATCCCTCTTTTGGGATATTACAGTGGTATCAAAGCATCAATCTTGGCTCAGCCTATGAGCTTCAAGCATTATGGAATATTCTCATGGGGAGGAGGAGATCTGCAAAAGTGATCAAAGAAAACCCTTATTTTCTGGAGGAAAGAGGTTCTCAAAGCTTCTTTTTCAAACTCTGCAAGGTGGAAGCAAAGACAACAAAGAAATGAGAAGGGAAAATGAAAATCCCTCAAAAAGATCTACAACATCTGTACATGAGGAAAGTTTTAAGTCCTCATCTTATGGGTATGAGCACTCAGCCATACCATCAAATCTTCAACATTCTGTCAGAGACTTCTTCATGAAGAGGAAGAAAGGTGTTGAGAATGCAACAAGATGATGAGCTTAGTGAAAAGAAGTCGCCTTCACTAAGTGGGCCCGCAGGCTATTTTTGGCGCAAAGTCTATTTTTAGACTATGTCTATTTTTAGACATAGGATCATGTTCTATGAGTTGCGGGATGCTATTTGTGGATGGTTGTTCAAGTCGGGAAAAATAGATGGACTTCTATTTTTAGACATCTTTTGATAGAATCTATTTTTGATTTGAATTAAAAATAGATATGTCGAATATTATTATTCTTAATATTTGGACTATAAACATTATCTTATCCTCTTGGAGCACTTGAGTTTGATGCCTAGAATGTGGCATTATACAAAGTGACAGAAGAATTACGCTATTCACAAGTTAAGTGAAGCTATTGCATGGAGACTTCAGTTAGAACTCAGGTGACATAGTTTGGTGGAGTTGATTGAGGAGTTGATGGAGTTGTGTTCAGTTTAACTCAGTTAAACATAGCTGACCTATTTGTATCTAGTATAACTGATTGATACACTAGTGAGAGTGGTGTGAATTAATTATTAATAATTCACTAATTATTAACTCATAAATCAACTAAAGAATACATCATTTAACTTCAGTGCATGGACAGTTTCAGTGGAGACCAGTGGAGAGGTAGGTGAAAGAGTAGGTTGACTATCACTTGTGACTATACCGGTGCATGAGTTGGCACCACACTTTTGAGGGATATGCCAATGAGGATTGCGCAGTGCATACCAAAGGGATTCGAACTTGGATTGCACAATTATCCATCTTGGATTGTGCAGTAGAGGCAGGCTAACAGGTGGAGCAGATTGGAGCATGTGTTTTGCTAGATCTGAGCTTGTGTAGTGTGTAACAATTGGAGATTGTATTGAGAGCTTGTGAGGAGTTTGTACAATGATTGTTACATGATCTCTATCATTCTAATATACATATATTTGGGGGTTTTCAGCTTTAAGCTTTCCAATAAATACTTTGTGTATATGTGTGATTGTTTATGGTTTTAATGTGCGCATGCGATTGTTTATATTTCCGCAATTAATGATCAATGGTAGAAGAGATTATGTATTATGCATGAAGCTCAAATAGTGTGTGATCGGGATAATATCGGTGAATAATATAACTGTTATTCAAATTTCTACATGGTATCAGAGCAATATTGATCATTGGAGCAATTGCAGAACAATGAAGCAGTTGAGTTTTGAGCTGGTGGAATTCGAATTTGCAGCAGTGTTTTCTTGGGGTCAAAGTTGAAATGTATTTCAACGGATTGTGATTGGAGTATGCCCTTGAGGGCAGCTCGAATTATATTGCATGGAAGGACAGGATGGAGGTGGTGTTAGATGACAATGGGTTGAAGGAGTTCATAGATGCTGAAGTCCCAAAGCCTACTTCTGACGATGCTGCCGCACTTGACGCATGGAAAAAGAAGACATCAAAGTGTCGAAGGATTCTGTTGGAGGGTGTGAAGGATCACATAGTGTCTAGCCTTCATGATAAGGCTTCTCCATTCTTGATGTGGAAAGCCTTGACAGATAATTCCAAAGCAAGAGCGACTAGAGGAAGTTGGCGCTCAAGGATAAACTCAGAAACATAAAGATGGAGAAAGGCGATAGTATGCCCACGTGCCTCACGAAGTTCATCCAATGCAGGGATGAGCTGGGAAGTGTGGGGGTGGCTGTAGATGATGAGGACTTGGTGAGCTTGGATCTCCTTGGGCTTCTGAAGAGTTGGCATTCCTATCAGGACTCTGTCAATGGTTGGGAGAAATTGCTAGGATGGGAGCGACTTTGGTCGGATCTTGTGCAAGAGGAAATAAGGTGAAGTACCAGGGACAGATCTTCATCAAAGGCATATGATGAAGAGAATTGCACTTTGGCTACCAAAGAAAAGAAGGGGAAGAGAAAGAAAGCTTCTCAATCCGGTGCAAAAGGCAAGAAGCAGGACATGTCCAAGGTGAAGTGCTTTCACTGTCACCAACACGGACATTATGCCACAAATTATCCGCAGAAGAAGAAAAATAAGCAGGATACTGGATCTGCAGCTGGAGAGGCTTAGCCTTGCAGTTTGAGCTGGATTTTTCACTGATTGCATGCTTGGTATCAAGTGTGATGGGTTTAGTGTGGTTTCTGGATAGTGGTGCGTCTTTTCACATGACAGGAGATCGAGATTTATTTACTGATCTGGATGAGAAAGATCTCGGAGTGCACATCGACATGGGCGATGATGGTAGATATAGTGCGACCAGTATTGGTACCATTTCCTTTGAGAGGGAGTCTGTTAAACCCTTCGTATTGAAGGAAGTGATGCATGTTCCATGATTGAAGAAGAATCTTATCTCTGTGGCGATGTTAGAAGACAAGGGATATGATGTTGTCTTTAGCGAGGGAAAGGCTTTCCTGCGCAGTAAGGCAACTGGTGAGACCCAAAGGATAGGGGTTCGAGTTAAGAACCTTTATCATTCTTAGGTTAAGAAGGTATATGGATGCACAACAATGGCGGGCAAGGAGCAATGGCGGGCAAGGCGGAAGGAGTGGTGAGTCGAGATGATCGTGGCATGGCATTGGAGATTGAGGCACGCCTTCACCATGGGCTAAGAATCTGCCAGTATTTCTGACTTCACAAGATTTTCTTTGTTTCTCTTTTCGGTACAGGGATGTACCTTGGGGAAATTTGTGAAAGCCACCTTTCACGAGAAGGATAGTCGCACCACGACGATCCTTGAGAGAATTCACACAGACGTGTGTGGACCTTTCTCAGTAGCTTCGACAGCAAAGCACAGGTACTATGTGATATTTTTTGATGATTTTTCTCGGAAGTGTTGGATCTTCTTCATGCAGAAGAAGAGTGAGACATACTCAAATTTCTGTGAGTTCAAGGCACCGGTTGAGAAAGAATCGGGGAAGCAGGTGAAGGCTCTTAGGAGCAACAATGGTGGTGAATTCATCTCTTGCGAATTCAAGGACTTTTGCAGCAGAGAAGGAATTCGAAGAGATCTCATAGCACCTCATAACCCACAGCAGAACAGGGTTGCTGAGTGGAAGAACAGAACAATCGTGGGTGCTGCACGAGCGATGTTGCATGATCAGGGCCTACCCATACACTTGTGGGTGGAGGCATGCAATACTACAGTATATGTGCAGAACTGTTGTCCTCACAGGATACTTGGCATGAGTACACCCAAGGAGGCGTTTTCTGGTAAGAAGCCTGATATTTCCCATTTGAGGATTTTTGGTTCACCTACTTACATTCATGTGACGAAGGATGCCAGGAAGAAGCTAGAGCCAACCGAAAAGGTAGGGATATTTGTGGGGTACACTGATACACCCCAAAACTATCGTGTCTATTTTCCAGACAGTCGCAAGACTGTTGTGCGACGAGATATCAAATTTCAGGAGGAGAAAGCCATGAAGTGTTTGCTTGAGAGGGAGCCACACTCGCATGCAGATGAGGAGCTATTAGTTCCTAAGGATGAGCCTCAGGATGTAGATCAGCCACAAGATGAGGTTCATGGAGTGGAAGAGACCACTCATGCAATGCCAACCATCAGAGGGCGGAAGCGCACTACAGAAGCTGAGCGACTGGCTCAAGATGCAGAGAAGGTTGTAGGACCACCTACATCACAGCGCAGACAGAGACAGTCACCTGATCGGTACATTGGATACATGGCTCTTGTGAGCAAGTGTATCGTGACAGAGCCATCCTCTTTCGAGGAAGCTGTGGAGGATCCCGCATGGGTAGATGCCATGGTGGAAGAGTATGATTCGATTGTCAGAAGCAGTGCATGGGAGATTGTCCCAAGGCCGGAAGGGAAATCAGTGGTGGGTTCGAGATGGATCTACAAAGTGAAGCAGGCAGCTGACGGGAGTGTGGAGAAGTACAAGGCAAGATTTTTTGCTCGAGGCTTTTCACAGATTGAGGGGATCGATTATGAGGAGACCTTTGCACCTGTCGCAAGGTATTCTTCCATACGGACGATTCTTGCTCTCTCAGCGCAGATGGGGTGGCACATACATCAGATGGATGTGAAGACTGCGTTCCTTAGGTAATGAGGAGAGGTGCAACAATTTGAAGGTTCAATATCTTGACGCGAGTCGCATGTGTACCGAGCTCAAGAGGCCATTTGTATGGAGTTCTTTCAGCACCTGGTAGCAGTACACACGTGAAGCAGGGTCTTTCATGGGACTTTGGTTCTCCGAGTGAAATGGATCTAACCTACGGGTGAGGTAGGCTATGATCTGTGTGCTTGTAGATGATTTGATTTCGACAGGTGATGAGCTGTTGATACTCTCATGCAAGGATGATCCTGCAAAAGAGTTTGAGATGAAGGACTTGGGCCTCCTTCATTATTTCCTGGGATTGGAAATTTGGCAGCGCAGTGATGGAATATTTGTTTCTCAGGGTAAGTATGCCCGGGAGATACTGGAGAAGTTCAACATGCATGGCTGCAAGCCTGTTGATACTCCTCTTCCCGGAGGTTGGAGGAAGGAGGATGCTACTTCGGCGGAGGTAGTGGATGCCACTGTTTATCGACAGTTGGTGGGGTCGCTTATGTATCTGGTCAATACACGACCCGACATATGCTATGTTGTTAACCAACTTTCACAAGCTATGGTTAAGCCTACCAAGCTCTATTGGAATGTAGGCAAGCATGTATTAAGATATCTCAGAGGCACATCGGGATATGGATTGTGGTACAGACAGTCGGATGAGGTGAGGCTATGTGGCTTCACGGATGCAGATTAGGTAGGGAGCCCAACGAACAGAAAGAGCACATATGGAGTGATTTTCGGTATCGGGTTGATAGAAGTTTCTTGGTACAGCAGGAAGCAGAGATCTGTGGCACTTAGTTCAGCAGAGGCCGAGTATAGGGCAGCAATATTGGCTGCATGCGAGGCTATATGGATGAGGAAGATCCTAGTCGGGTTGTTCGGTTCACACTTGGATCCTACTATGATTTATTGTGATAATCAGAGTTGCATCAAACTCTCGATTAATCCAGTATTTCATGATAGATCCAAACACATTGAAATCTAGTATCATCATATCAGAGATTGTGTGCAGCGAAAGGTCATGTTATTTTCATACATTCCTACGGAGGATCAGGATGCTGATATCTTGACGAAGGCGCTCACCAGGAGAAAATTCGAATTCCACAGAGGCAGGATAGGGGTTGCAGATAATCCATATCTTGTTGAAGAAAGTGTTGAGAATCTGTTAAGATCATGATCTTAGTGAAAATAAGTCCTTCAGTGAGCAAGTAGGCTATTTTTGGCGCAAGTCTATTTTTAGACTATGTCTATTTTTAGACATGTCGATCATATTCTATGAGTTGCAGGATGCTATTTGTGGATGGTTGGTCAAGTTGGAAAATAGATGGACTTCTATTTTTAGACATATTGGGCGGAATCTATTTTTAGATTGCCAGTCTAAAAATAGATATGTCAAATATTATTAGCTCTTAATAATATTTGGACTATAAACATTATCTTATTCTCTTGGAGCACTTCAGTTAAGTGCACAGATGTGGCACAGGAGCTGACTGAAGGAATTACGCTATTCCTAGGGGTTAAGTGGAGCTATTGCATGGAGACTTTAGTTAGAACTCATGTGAGAGAGTTTGGTGGAGTTGATTGAGAGTTGATTGGTTGTGTTTAGTTGCTGAGTTAAAGCATAGCTAAATAATTTGTATCTAGTATAACGTTGATATAGTAGGGAGTGGTGTGAATTATTCAATTAATTTTTTAATTGTCTTTCATAAATCAACTAAAGAATATCGATTAACCAGTGCATGGACGGTTTAGGTGGAGACACGGTGGGAGGTAGGTGAAAAGTGATTATTGCTCCCACTTGTGACTATCTTGGTGCATGAGTTTGCACCACACTTTTGAGGATATGCCAATGAGGATTGTGGGGCCTTTTTACGGGGGATTCGAACTTGGTTGCACAATTATCCCAGTTAAGTAGTGACGAGCCATGGTGGGTAAGATTGGAGCATGTGTTTTGCTAGATACGAAGCATGTAGTGTGTAACAATTGGAGATTGTACTGAGAGCTTGTGAGGAGTTTGTATAATGATTGTTACATGATCTATATCATTATAATATACTGATAGTTGGGGGTTTTCAGCTTTAATCTTTCCGATAAATACTGTGTTTATATGTGTGATTGTTTATGGTTTTAATGTGCGCATGCGATTGTTTATATTTCCGCAATTAATTATCAATGGTAGAAGAGATTATGTATTATGCACGAAGCTCAAATAGTGTGTGATCATGATAATCTTGGTGAATAATATAACTGTTATTCAAATTTCTTCAAAAGGAGGTGTGCTAAAGAATGAGACTCTTGGGGAGTATTTGCGGGAATATGAAGCTCAATCTAAGGAGTTCAAAGATAATTTGAATTTCCAAGGGTTCTGTAAGATCAAGGAGGATAGAAGCACAAAGGGGAAGCAGCATGGTGTGGTTCGATTCTTTCTATCTACTTTTGATGGATCACCTAAATGTCCAGTTAGGGTTTGGGTGAAGGAGCTAGACAACTTTGTGCAACAACATCAAGTTTCAAAAATTGAAGCCATCAAAGTAGTAGCGCTGCAATTTGAAGGTAAAGCATATGCTTGGTGGTTGTTTGAATATTTTTCCTTAAGGAATGAAAATACACCTACTTATGCAAAGTTTATTGAAATATTAGTAGAAAGGTTTGATGAAACTTCATGTGTAACATCTTTTATCACTACAAGAAAAAATCACATTGGTGAGTGTCATGCTTGTGACGGACCTTTAAGGTCTGTCACCAATGTCACATATGGTGACGGTCATTAAAAAACCATCACTATAAGTGTATATAGTGATGGTCCTTTCTGGTCCGTCACCAAAGAAATTTTCAATGACACTTTTGGTGAGGGTCGTTAAAGGCCCATCACTAATTCTCTCTTTGGTGACACTTCTAGTGACGAAATTTTAATGACCCTCACCAATTCTCTTTTTCTTACTTTTGGTGACGGTCAAAAAATGTCCATCATCATTGATCACTAAAAACCATCACCGTAAGTGTATATAGTGATGGTCCTTTATGGTCCATCACCAAAGACATTTCACTTTTGGTGAGGGTCGTGAAAGGCCCATCACTAATTATCTCTTTCGTGACACTTCTAGTGATGAACTTTTAATGACGCTCACCAATGCTCTTTTTGTTACTTTGGTGACAATCAAAAAATGTCCATCATCATTGATCATTCCAATGAGTTTTTGATGATGCTATGTGCCTATTCATATATTTTTTTTCAAAAGATAACGATTTAATACCATTATTGTGGAGCATTTTTTATGATATGTCCAAGGCCATAGTGGTTAGGGTCAGTCAATTTTTAAGAAGTAATAAGTGTATATCATTTTGCTCAAGTAATGACTAGTCGAATAGAGATTTCCTATGAGTCAACACATGATTCGTATCTATTAAGTTAATTATCTAGAAAATTCCATTTAGATAAAGTTCCACTATTGTGTGTAGGAAATATATTATTTAATACATAATCGAGCTTTGAAAATTCTATTAATGAGAAATAACTAACAATCCTCAACAATATGGGCACACCTTAAATTAATGCTTTGGCACACACTAACATTTCTTAGCACCCCACATGTCCTGAAACATCTTTGTACCTAGAACATCTTGTGATGACACTGACACCCAAAACATATATATGTATGAAAGCAACAACATGATCCTTTGTAATGTGTTGAAAGACATATACAAGAACCTTTCTAGTGCCTGAACACTCTTTATTGAAAGTATTTGACAGAATTAGCATTGAAAAATATTGTTGCCATTAGCATGGATTATTCTATTATTAATGTGCCTAAACATACCTCTTTAAAAGAAAAAGTCTCAATGTATATCTTCTTATTATTTTTTTTTTTTCTTTGTTATATTGATATACCTTCTGAAATCACAGCATATCCTTAGCCTTACATGTATTGGGCAGAAGTATCTTTGCACTGGTTAATTTATAAGACATGATCTAATTTAGCATTATTTTGGAATCACTCATGTCACTTTAGAATTCCTCTTCTTAAATATTTGTGCCTCTTTGATATTCCATATCATGCCTTACCAATGCTTATCATATCTTGTCACTCCCTCCTTGGCATGACAACTAACACTGACCATTAACACTAGTCTCTGGCAGTACACGTTCCTCATATTCATTAACTTCCGTGAATTTTTACCTAGTGCTCCCTCAATGTTTTTTTCCTAGTACTCCTTAACACTCATCAACATGCATTATCACTCTCTAGCACACCTTAGCACTCTTCAACATTCCCTTCCACTTCATCACATGCATAACACTAGTCCCTAACACATATTGGCACTTGGCACGTGTTGGCGCTTGGAAAGTCTTAGCATGTATGGAATACGTTGAGATGCCTTGTTATGATTTAACATAGTTTAATATTAAATTTATTTGTGAAGATCAATTGTTGGAAAGTAGGTGAGAAGCAACAAATGAATACTTGGCACTTAAAATGCACTAAGACTTTTCACTTGGCACCTATTGCCGCCTAGTGTTGGTGTGCCTAGCATGCCCCTCTTGGAAAAGGTAAATTGATGAATTATTAACCCTCTTATGTGTTCATTTCCTTGTTGTTTAACTTTTTTCTCCCTTTTTTTTTCTTCACAGTCCCTGACACGCATTGACATACCCTTGCACATCTTGGCATGCCTTATCACTTGGCACATCTTAGCATGTTTGACATATATTCCCACTATCTAGCACATCAAGGAGGTGAAGAGAGATGTAGTCCTAAAGTAGTTCGAGTACAAGGGCCGAGTAAGGGTTGCTGGAGGTCATGATCATCCTCCAAGAGCAAGATCATCATGTGAGGGTTCAGAAGAATGTTGCATACCTTAATGGTCACTTTGTGTTACACCACTTTTTGGTCATCTAACCTATTATCATTAGATGGACCCAAGTACACCATGTAAGACCAATTTTACTCTAATTAAAATTGCTTTCACTATGTAAAATAACTTAATAAAACACATTTATTAGGTTGTTTATGGTCTTAACAGAAAACCCCAAAAGGAAATATTAAAAAAATCTATATTTGTTTGATTTTCCTCATGGAATAATTAATTAAACAATAATTTAACTATTATTTCGGTCATATTTAACCCAAAACAAGGAAATTAATTAGATAAATCCTTATTTATCTTATTATTTTCTAGGAATAATTATTTAAATCTTATTTAAATAATATTCCTTATTAAATATGACTAAATCATTTATAAATAATTAAATAAATCATTATTTATTTAATTATCATTCAACCACTTCCTTCAAATAATAAATAAATCATTTATTTATTTATTATTTATAAATAATTATTCTGGGTCATATTTAACCCAAAACAAGGAAATTAATTAGATGAATCCTTATTTATCTTATTATTTTCTAGGAATAATTATTTAAATCTTATTTAAATAATATTCCTTGTTAAATATGACTAAATCATTGATAAATAATTAAATAAATCATTATTTATCTAATTATTATTCAACCACTTCCTTAAAATAATAAATAAATCATTTGTTTATTTATTATTTACAAATTAAAGGATTTCACCCAAGTCAAATGCCTTTTCCCTCCAACAAATATAATAAAATATTCCATAAAAGGTGGATCTAGATTTGGTTAATATTATTTTAATCATGCACCAAGATCTAGAATGACCTAATATTTTGTTATAAATAGAAGGGTTTTCCCATTCATTTGTCACCTTTTGTTGACTATTAGATCACTCTGGATCTATACTCTTGATTTGACTTTGAGCCATTATCATTGTCACATTCTCCATTATTCACTTTGTGAGCTCCCTTTGAATTCTATGTTTGTATGGGTTTTCTACACCAACAAGAGAGAGAAATGCTAGATCTGAAGTGCTGAGGACTTTCAAGAACCCATCCCATTGAGGAGAATTGGAAACACCTTTCTTGTTTTCCTCTCAGGTGCCCTTAATATAAAAATTCTTTCAAAAATATTGTTCTTGTCTTGTCTATTGGATGCATGGAACGAAACTTTATTTTCACTTCTTAATATCTTTTTATGCATAGATTTGGATTTGTGCAACCTTTGTCTTGATCAACTAACTGCAGATTTGAAGATATTGGCAGCCATATTTGATGTTAGGGCTATTTTTTATGAGTAGCTAAAGTGGTCTTTTTTTGTACACTTCAACAAAAGATTCATACTAACAACTGGCGACTCGACATGGGTTTTCAATTACGACCGCTGTCGTTTTTCATATTCCTGCATATCCAGCTGCTTCAGACCCTAGGGTTTCTTTTCAGATTTTTGTTTTTTCTCTTTTCATGTCATTTTTTACCTATAAAACCATCAAACATTAAAATTTCTAACTTCCGTGTGTTTCTGGCCCTATTGTGCAGGTAACCGACATCAACCGCACCTGAGACAAATTTTTTTTTTGAAATCTGCTACCGAGACACCCGGAGCTGTAGGTCACACTTTTCGGCCCAGAACCTACAACTTGGACTGCAAGACGCACTTTTCAGCCCAGAATCTGTGACCTGGACATAAAACAGGTCAAAACCTGCGACCTGCACTTTTTTCTGCAATTTTCCAACAATTTTTCTGGGTTTGTCTGAAGCTTCTGTCAGGGTTTTCCAGCCTCTGTCTCCACCCGTTTAGACCTGTTTCTGATTTTTTTTACTCACCTAAGTGGGAATCTAGCCCCTTAGGGCTTTAGTACCCTCCAATTTTTGTGGAAGAGTTTTAGCTGTTTCAGACATTTGAATTTCAGAGTTTCAACCCTTTTCTTTTCAGATCTGATACCTCACTTTCACATCCCTTTTAGATCAGCTCTCCTCCATTTCAAATCACCTTATATAGTTTTGTTTACGTTTGCCTCTAGGGTCACCTCCTTGTCCCTTCTACCTTTAGCTGATTTCCTCCTTTGTTGCAGCAACCTTGCCTCTGCCTCTTTGCTGTTTTCTGCACCTCTTTTCAGCAGATTTCTCCTTTAGATCCCTGTCCCTCCCGACCTTAGATCTATTAGCCTCTTTTTCGTGTGTTTTGACTAGATTTTTTCCCTCTTTTAGACTAGTTTTGAGAGACCCGCCTTCTTGGGTTAGATCGATGCATTGTTAGCTGTTAATTTTATGTTATTTCAACATTATTTACTGTTCTTTGTAGATTTATTTTTAGTTACGCATCACACTTTTTCTTTTACTCTCAAAATGTCTGGGTTTAAAAATTAAAATTAACACACACCACACACTGACCCTAAGTGAAGAAGAGCCTGGTTAACACTGCAAGGCAAAGAATTTAAAATCAATTGACACAGCACCTCTCTGCCCTTGTTTTGACATTATAATCACTTGATTCTGCACTTCCTTGCCCTTGTTGGTCTTTCTTCTTCCCTTTATGTCGTCATCATTGCGCCCCCAAGGTTTATATCCCGGAGACTTCTTGGCCTTCACCCTCAGTTTCTGATTGATCAAATTTCTCCTTCTTGCTGCCGTCGAGTTAGTCCTCCCCCGAGTCCGCACTCTGACTCCTCTTCTGATTCTTTGGGTTCTCCCCCTACTTCGAGTTCTCCCCTTGTCACCTTCACTATTTTTGGTCCAGGGCCTAACGCTAGTAGTAATGGAACTCTTTCTCATCTGTACGCTCAACCTCCTATGGGCTATGGTCTCCCTCCGGGAGGGGCCAGCACCTCCAACACTTTTACCCCTCTAGGTAGCATGTATCCAGGATACAGCATGCCACATTCTTTTGCCCAAACTCCTGCTTACCTCAATGTTTCCAGACTTAACCATTATCCTTATCCAAAGACTGGTGCCCCAGCTCCTCCAGCATTTGCACCTCTACCTCCCTTGCCTTCTCAACCCCAGCAACAGCAACTACCACTCCCTTCGGGGCAAGTATCTACACAACAGGGCATGACTAATCCTCCTTCTTCTCAAAGGAAGAGGAAAGGCAATCAAAACCAATCTTCCCCTCGTACTCGTGGACCTAATCCTTAAAGTATTGCCTCTAACACTGCTAACCAGCAGCAGGGCACTTAGCCCAAGCTAGACAGGCCTATTCGTATAAATAAGTCTTGTTCGTGTTCCGGTGTTTCCGGTCATTACACTCATGATTGTCCCCTTTTACCATAGATGCGGCAGATGTGGGAGTCTCAAGCCACATTGCGTGGATAGCATGCCTCCCCTACCCCCAATGTGGCCATTACTCAACCGGATATGTTTACCGATCATTTCCCTCAGTAAGGATTCGTGGCTATCCAACCACCTCATGGACCGGTAGCCCCCCAACCTTCCCCGTCTAGTTCCTTTTATTACCAGCTCCTCATGATGAACTCTGATACACCTTTACCTATTGACCTTAAGCTTCAAACTCAGTCTCGTCAGTACCCCAAGCCTCTCGCTCCGTTTGTCCCCGAGTCACCATCTTCAGGTCCTATAGATCCTCTTTCAACACCCAATGGTCCCTTACAGATCCCTCAGCCCAAAGTTGAGGTTCATACCAAAGTTCCTAAGGGCCCATTACGCCGAAATGTTGCTTCTAGTCGAGCTGCTCATTCGTATAGCATAGTAGATGATTTGGCGCAGTCTCCTACCGCCATTTTAACATTGGAACTCCTACAGTCGTGTCCTTCTCAAAGGAAGGCTCTACTATCTACCATGGGCGCTGTAGATCCTGCTGATGACCAATTGATTGTTTTCGATGCCCGTCAATCAGACCATCCTCCCATTCCTACTTCCATTGCTTTCCAAATCCCAGTCAAAATCTGGAACGCCAACGTGGCTCGGTGTATTATTGATGAGGGGGCATCTACCTGTGTGATGTCTACTTCGGTTTGGAAACAACTTACATCTCCTGAGCTGGCCCCTACCACCATCACCCTTTGTGCATGGGATGGCCATGCCTCCCAGCCCATTGGCCTATTCCGTAATTGTCCTATCACTCTTGTGCGCAAGACTGTTTGCATCGACATTGAATTCATCGACGCCCCTCTTGATTATAACATTCTTTTGGGGCGTAGCTACACTTATGCCATGTCTTTTGTCCCATCCGCGGTCCACCGCAAGATGTTTTTCCCTCATAATGGAAAGATAGTCACCCTTGACCAGTTGACATATCATGAGCCCAAATCTCAGACCTCCCCTGAGTCGACCATCTCTTCTATAGCCAATAAGAAAACCGTCGATTCTTTGACCAGTGTCTCCCTCGGTGTCTACAAAGACTCCTCCTTGCTTGGAACCTTCCATGGTCTTCCTCCTCCTCCTGTCTCTGATCCCAGCTTAGCGAATGTTTGCATGATGCAATCGTCTCGGGCTGACCTTAAGCAGCCTGCTTCGGCTAGTCAGCAACCTCAACCTCAACCTCGCGTGCCGCAACCTGCTCCTAGCCCTTCACCTCAGCCAGCCGGACCCCTTCCTTCTGGCCCTTCTCCTATAGCTGGTACCCATGAGCCCCTCTATCCTCTTGGGTCGGTTCCACCAGGTCTCAACCATCTTGGAGTCGTCCCTCTTAGCCATTACCCCACTATTCAGATACCTTTCCTTGCTCCCCCTCCCGGAGTCTATTCGGTCCCCATCATGGCCACCCTCTCCCTCCCCAATTTGAACTTGGGTATACCCGTCTGGTACCTTGATCCTCCAGTCGCTACCCTGCCTGGTCACCCCAAACCTTACCTTGCTTTGACACGAGTTCAACCGGTTCCCCTAGCTTCTTCCATTGCTACAGTGCAACCAGCACCTTAATAGGACCCTTCTCTTGTTGTGACAACTCCGGGAAAGAAATGAAAAGATCTTAAGGGGGAATCCAAAGACAAAGTTACCCCGACCGACCCTACCCCTCCTGCGCCTGCAAAACCTTGTGCCTTGTATGATGTCATCGGTCATGCCACCCGCACTTGTCCCAAGTTGCCCCGTATTAAACCCATGGTTAAAGTCACATTCCCTGAGTCTACGGTTCCTGAAACCTCTGTCTCTTCCTCAACCGCAACCAAGAACCCAAAGACTATTCGCACCAACAAACCCTGTGCTTTGTGTGGTGTCCATGGCCATTATTCCCACCATTGTCCCCACCTGACGCATTACTGCGCCTATTTAGAGGTAGTCCAGGAGTACGAGATTGAAAAAAATCAATCCGCCTCTCCCATACTTCCGCAGTATGCTTCAAGTAAACTTGAGAATTTACCTGCACCCATTGACATTCCCCCTCCCGATGTCGAGATGACGGAGCCTGCTGCCACCATCATCTACCTATCATCATTCATGAGACCCTTGGTGGAAGTCCCCTTAGAGACTTCCCCTGATGTTTCACTCGACCCCCCTTCAGCGATCACCCTGGGCTCAACATCGGTAGATCCTTTATCTACTTACTCTTCTGTCACCCCTTGTGACGATGCGCATGTGACCCTCTCTTCTCATGATGATGAGTCAGGTATCTTTGCCATGTCAGGTGTTCCTTCTTCCAGCAGTCACCCCATCTTCTATCACAATGATGAAATTATGGAAGGAATCACCTCCCCTGACTTTATCTATTCCCCATTACATTGAACCCATGCGTTCGAACCACATACACCTTGTGGCCATTACATTGAAACCCAATGTTTGGGTAAGGGGGCACCCATATTTGAGAGACCAGGAGAAGTAATTCTCCACAACTCTCCTAGTGTATCTGGTCGTCTCGACTCTAGTACCATTATTCTTCCACATTTATAAGAACCTCTAGAGTCACATATCACTTCAGATCACTCTAGGAATGATACCCCTCATCATTCCTTCATCTTACATCAGCAACCCAGTCTCTTTGACATTGTTGTTGACCAACCTATAGCTTTTCTAAGAGAGCATCAGTTCATTATCTCCAAATCCTCTTTTTGGGATAGTGACACCAAGTATGCCAACCCAGAAACTTAAAGTCCATTTGACTCATATATGCAGTCCTAAAAGATATTGGTAATCCTCCATTTCCTTTCTCAAGCTACATAACCATAACGAAAAAAAATGGCACACCACATCATTAAAATGTGTTTAGATTCCCCTTTTCCTAAATACATTTTGGCATGACCACAACATACTTGGGGGCACCTAGGCCCCTCAACCATACACATCCCAGATCTCAGCCAAAAATAGCACTGAAACCCCCTTTCTCTGACAGGTCGCACTTTTTAGGTCATTTCTTGGGACAAGTCGCAGTTTTTTGCCCAGTACCTGCTACCCAGGTAGCAGAACAGACCCCAAAAAGTGTGACCTAGCTTGTTCATTAGCTCTGGGTACCTGTTAGTTTTTAGTACCTTGATACTTCACCTGGACACATTTTGTCCACAAAGGGGCTATTCACCTCTCCTCCAAAATCGAATTTCCTCACTTACAACACTCATACTAGGGTCACCACTTGGCCTCCATACTTTTCCATGCTCACGTTGATGTTCATCGTGAGTTTCCATCTTGTACTCATGTTTTTATGGTCCCCCATTGGACCATTACTATGTGGCAGCACCATCAATTCATCCTTGTTTAGAGCATCCGAGTTGAGTCATCATCACATTCATGGAGTCTATCCCGAGTCCTTTGTATCCTGCTATAGTCCTCCATCCTTCATTGCTTGGTCTCTCTCTCGTGTCGCACCTTATGGCCTTCAGTCCCACTATCCCCTATCCCTCATAATATCGTGTCAGTCACTGCCAGGTCATCCATGCCCTTCATACTTTAACAAGGGAAGTCGTCCATTCTCTACTCAGTACCCCCCATTTCATCATCATCATTGGTGTCAGTCTGTCAGTCACTCTACTATTTTCTCTCATGCCTTAGTTGAGGATTCCTTATTGCCTCACCTATGGCGGACCTCCTTCTGTCGACATCAGCTCATTCATTCCAGAAGATAGGTCTAGAGGGCAGTGTACCCTAGATCAGGCAAAAGGACTACTTATTGCCCTTTGACTTGGTTGTTTCTCACCTTCAGCTCCTTTCAGCATGATTGAGATCCATATACTTGATGGTCTAGTGATGCAGCAGCTGTTTTCTGACTCTTTTTTGGCACCCTGGATCAGGAAAAGGGACTACTTGTTTCCCTTTGACTTGGTTGTTTCTCACCTTCAGCTCCTTTCAGCATGATCGAGATCCGTATATTTGATGGTCTAGTGATGCAGCAGCTGTTCTCCATGATTCCCGGGTGTGTGTGAGATGTCTCAACCCTCATGAGGGGGTGGCCCTATAGGTAACCCCCCACATGCCCAGATGACCTCTTCCTCACAGCCTTTGATGCAGCTCCATACATTTGATGATGTCGGCCTTAGCCGCTTGCAGCACCTCTTTGATTCGCATGTATCAGTCAGATTTTGCTAGCCCTTCCTCGTTGATAGGGGGAATTTGGGTTGTACTTGTATCTCATGTACTCAGATATTATTGTATAAGTCCTGGCTGTTATCCCAGACATAGCATGTATGTGGGATTCTTCATTATATCTTTTATCTGGCTCATGTTTATGCCAGCATGCACTTTACAATTCAGTTCCTTGTTTACTGGACACACTATTCTTTTGTACTTTGTCTCGGCGAGCATAGGTATGCCTCCCCTGCCGCCTTTAGCATAGGTACCCACTCATAAAAAGAGACTTGTTGCACTTGTAAGTCTCATCTCCTCAGGGTCTAGTTCTTCAACACATTAGGCTACCTTACATTTCTCTCTCTGACTTCCCTTTTGATGTCTGGTGATTGAGTTCTTACAACGTACTTCGGTCATACAATTTGCTCCTAACACTCGCACGCTGGGGGGAAATCTGTTACACCATTTTTTGGTCATCTAACCTATTATCATTAGATGGATGCAAGTACACCATGTAAGACCAATTTTAATCTAAGTAAAATTGCTTTCACTATGTAAAATAACTTAATAAAACACATTTATTAAGTTGTTTATGGTCTAAACAGGAAACCCCAAAAGGAAATATTAAACAAATCTATATTTTTTTGATTTTCCTCATGGAATAATTAATTAAACAATAATTTAATTATTATTCCGGGTCATATTTAACCCAAAACAAGGAAATTAATTAGATAAATCCTTATTTATCTTATTATTTTCTAGGAATAATTATTTAAATCTTATTTAAATAATATTCATTGTTAAATATGACTAAATCATTTATAAATAATTAAATAAATCATTATTTATTTAATTATCATTCAACCACTTCCTTAAAATAATAAATAAATCATTTATTTATTTATTATTTACAAATAATTATTCCGGGTCATATTTAACCCAAAACAAGGAAATTAATTAGATAAATCCTTATTTATCTTATTATTTTCTAGGAGTAATTATTTAAATCTTATTTAAATAATATTCCTTCTTAAATATGACTAAATCATTTATAAATAATTAAATAAATCATTATTTATTTAATTATTATTCAACCACTTCCTTAAAATGATAAATAAATCATTTATTTATTCATTATTTACAAATAAAAGGATTTGACCCAAGTCAAATGCCTTTTCCCTCCAAAAAATATAATAAAATATTCCATAAAAGGTGGATCTAGATTTGGTTAATATTATTTTAATCATGCACCAGGATCTAGAATGACCTAATATTTTGTTATAAATAGAAGGGTTTTCCCATTCATTTGTAACCTTTTGTTGACTATTAGATCACTCTGGATCTATACTCTTGGTCCAACTTTGAGCCATTATCATTGTCACATTCTCCATTATTCACTTTGTGAGCTCTCTTTGAGTTCTATGTTTGTCTGGGTTTTCTACACCGACAAGAGAGAGAAATGCTAGATCTGAAGCGTTGAGGACTTTCAAGAACCCATCCCATTGAGGAGAATTGGAAACACCTTTCTTGTTTTCCTCTCAGGTGCCCTTAATATAAAAATTCTTTCAAAAATATTGTTCTTGTCTTGTCTATTGGATGCATGGAGCGAAACTTTATTTTCACTACTTAATGTCTTTTTATGCATAGATCTGGATTTGTGCAGCATTTTTCTTGATCAACTAACTACAGATTTGAAGATATTGGTAGCCATATTTGATGTTAGAGCTATTTGTTATACGTAGCTAAAGTGGTCTTTTTTCATACACTTCGACAAAAGATTCATACTAACAGTTTGCGCTAGGAAGTAGGATGGCATATTGTTGGTTCTCTTCTGGCAGATCAAGCTTAAGAGAGGTTTCTCATGAGAATATGGGCATGTGATTTCAACAATGTCTTTGTGTGATGGTCGTATCAAATTCTGAAATGTTGAAATTTGCAACAAGAAACAGTGATATTGGAAGCCAGAAAGGACAAAAAAAATGCACCCACCCTGGTGAGAAATTTTGATGCACCAGGAGTGAGGAATGTGGGGCGTCTAATTTATTTTTCCCTTAAATAAATTGGACAATAAATTGTAATTTCATCTCATAACAACTTGTGTCAGTTAATTAAATCATGATGATCGAGTTAGCTCAAGAAATTCGAGCTGAGGGTCTAATATGAGGCATCTAGAGGGATTCTAATATTTTTGGGGTCTAGTTGAAGTTGATGCATTAGTGGGTTGCAAGTGTAATTAACTCAATTAAATGAGTTAAAATCAGTTTAACTAGTTCTAACTGAGTGATGAGCTAGTGAGAGGTCCAGTGAATTAAATTAGATTTAATTCACAATGAGTGATCAATCAAATAACTGATAATTTTCTATTAATATTTGCATGCATGTCAGTTTCGAGGAATACCCAGTTGAGATAGAGGTTAAAGGGAACATAACTCTTAGTTGTATTCAGATAAAATTTCCCATGTGCAATTATAAAGTCATTGGGATGCCATGATGGATTCGTAATCAAGGAAGACTGAATTTCCTAATTAATAAGGAGTTAATTCCCTAGGAATTGCATTTGCAAGGCAGGTTGAAGTAAGGATGAGAATTGGCTAAGTACTAGACCGAGTTTTCCTAGATCAACAGGAGACAATTGACAGAGTGTTGGAGAATCTCATGAGAGATTAACCATTGTATTGTTTCATGATTCCTTGCTTAATACACAATAGAGATAGAGGGGTTTTGATTACTTGCTTTCCCCAAACACATTATGTTGTTGTGTGATTGATAATTTATTTCTCTTACTTATATGTGATTGTGCGATCGTGTTTTGTTTCCATAAATTTTAGGAAGGATTCAGTATCTTGTTTTAGTAGATTACAAGATCAGATTGAATCTCGTTGGTTAGATTTTCTACATGGTATTAGAGTAGGAATTTTTTGGGTGGTGAGTTTGTAGAGAATATTTGAAGATTTTGGTGTAACATTTTCGAAAACAAATAGAATATTTGTATTCCTTGCGAAAATCTACCCCAATGGAAAAAACAATCGGTCAAATCAGAGCTCGGATGAGGGAGATATCATCGATTTAAAATCAACTCTTTTTTAGAAACTTTTTGTAACTTTGGGACAATTACACTGTGCGCGAGTCAAGAACCTATATGCACTTGAGGTACCAAATGCATGCAAAGCTTTGAGGAGAAAGACAGAAGTTAGAGACTTGGTGGTTTAGAGGGAGCATAAATTACCTCTCAACATGCATCCTCATGAGAAGCAGTCTCAGAAGGTTTTTGAGTGGCTGCCACAATTGGAGAAGCAGAGACGAGACCAAGTGGAAGCGTCCACTCAAGTAGAGACCTACATGAGGGGGAAATTTCGAGCCAGATGGGAAGAGGGAGCAACCATACCTTGAGGTGTAAGGTGGGGTTATGTGTAGACATAATCCCAAGATAAGAAATTTGGACAAGGTTCATTGAGATGGCGTGTCTCATGGATCGAACCTGGCTACGAGGAGCCCACAATATAGCAGTAGTAGGAAGAATCAGTTAGATTGATGTAGTCAGATGTCAGCAAGACAGAAATCAGAGTGACATATGTCAAATACTGGAGCACAAATAGAGTTAGCAACAGTTCAAAGGGCACGAATGCAGATGTCAGCAGTAGTGCAGAGAATCCAGTACTAGACAGGTGTAATAGCTAGCTGCAGTCAGAAGACTCTGATGACAAATGAATTATACTGATTCATTTGTTCAGAGGCTATTCAGTTTTAGGATTTGCAGGTGAAAACAACACTAGAGAAGTGTAGCATGCAAAACATTCCAAAGGTACTGGATGGGGATAGATTGAATTCCTTTCTTGTTGAGAGGGGGTGTTGAAATTTGCAACAAGAAACAGTGAAATTGGCAAATAGAAAGGAAAAAAAAATGCACCCACACTGGTGAGGAATTTTGATGTACCAGGAGTGAGGAATGTGAGGCGTCTAATTTGTTTTTCCCTTAAATAAATTAGACAATAAATTGTATTTTCATCTCATAACAACTTGTGTCAATTAACTAAGTCATGATGATTGAGTTAGCTCAAGAAATTCGATTTAAGGTGATTGAGGTGGATATTGGTGGCCACCCGCCTATTCCACTTGGGCCCTCACCATTATCTCTTTCAGTTTTTCAGTTTCCTTAATTATAGCACAATTTACTATTTTTGTCTATTTTTCAGATCCTAAATTTTCGGAGCAGTTTTGAGGCCCCAAACGATGTTTTTTGGGCATGAAAGATTTGGCGATTTCATAGAAATCATATTAGAACTTGTATTCCTTGGAGAGATCTTTCTAACGAGGTATCATGTGCGTCAAGCGAAGATCATATGACCAAGTTACGACCCCGGGAAGTTGGCTTCCCAACTAACCCCAACGGGGCCCATAAACTCTTGGTGTTACATCTCCTCAGGTTAGGGTTTTGTTTGTTTAGGGTTTTATCTTATTTTAAATAATAAAAAGACCCTTGATCCTTATTGTAACACAGTTCATAGGAACATAACTATGAGTTGTATTTATAGAAAATTTCCCATGTGCAATTATAAAGTCATTGGGATGCCATGATGGATTGCGCAATCAAGGAAGGTTGATTTTCCTAATTAATGTGGAGATAATTCCATTGGAATTGAGTGAGCAAGGCAGGTTGAAGGAAGGCTAAGAATTGGCTAAGTACTAGACCGATTTTTCCTAGATTAGCAGGAGACAATTGGCAGAGTGTTGGAGAATCTCAAGAGAGATTAAGCATTATATTGTTTCATGATTCCTTGACTTAATACAAAATAGAGATAGAGGGTTTTTAGCAGTTGCTTCCCTAGATAAATCTTGTGTTGTGCGATTGATAACTTGTTTCTCTTACTTATATGTGATTGTGCGATTGTGTTTTGTTTCCACAAATTGTAGGAAGGATTCAGTATCTTGTTTTAGTACATGATTAAAAGATTAGATTGAATCTCATTGGTTAGAATTTCTACATGAAATAGAAGAGAGGGTTGATACCATCTTGCCTTGTGGTGGTTAGTAGGCTGCAAGGTCTTTGATAAAGACCAACATAAATGGAGGAGGGCTTGCACTGTAATTTAGAGCCATAACAGAAGTCGACGCAAGCATAATATTGACTGAGTTAACCCTAGTTTGAGGGTCGACATTGAGATTTGAAGTTCATGTCAAGATTCAGTCAAAGAAATTACCAGAATCTATGGATTCATATGAGCTAGGTTGAGTCCCTTATGGAGCCAAGAGTCGTGTTTTTTCTATGTGTGGATAGGGTTTGTTCTACAATAATTAGAAGTACATAAGTATAATTCCCTAGTTAGGATAGTTTCCTAGGATGTTTAGTTTAGAAGGTATGACCCTAAGACTATGGAAAATTTGTGTAGAAGAAGATGGGTCGTGACCCTTAGAGCGAGGTTTATTTCTGCAATAAATACCGCAGATCTGGAAGATGGTTTGCATATTTCGTATGTGTGAAGACAACAGATCCAAAGGAGGGTGGAACCTGAGCAAAAGATTGAGCATGCAGAAGAAATGTGCCATATGAAGAATGGATTGACATGAAGAGGAGTTGATTTTGGTGGATTTTCCCTAGAGTTTTAGACAAAGATCTGAAGAAACCTATAAAAAATTAGTAAATGGACTGTTAGTGGTTGATTTTTGACCCTAGTTCAGTCATCTACAGATTGTTAGAAGTATGATAAGAGGAGTAGTTCATATTTGTTCATATATTGGACAACAAAGATCAAATTTTAGATACACAAGAATAGTGATCTTGAGAGGACTCAAACCATTGTTAGGTGGCAGATTTGAAGAGCCCTAGATGAAGAAAATATTGTGGGCCCTAGATCAGTAAAAAGAATTGACTGTGGTTGGGAAAATTGATGGTAGGCCTAATACAGTTGGAGGGTTGTTAGGTTACTGTCAAAGAAGAGCCTTGACTCTTGTTCTGGTGAAGGACAACAAAATTGGTAGAAGAGCAGGTGTATAGGGCCTAAGGATGTGCAGACTTTGAAGGACTAAAGTAACAGTCAAGTGGGCCAACCAACTAGCCCTAGTTCACTATATTGTAGAGGATTGATTCATTGAGAAGAAGGGTAGCCTATAGAGCCCTAGAATTCTCATCTTGGACCTACAGTATGGCAAAAGTGGGCATACCAGAGAGTTGTTCACAAATGGAATTGTGAACAACCTATTACCACTCAAACTAGTAGTGGATCTAAAAGGGGTTCCTAAGAGGGTGACCGCTAGGATAAGGGAAATGATGGAGGCTTAGCCCATTGTCACCACAGCTAAGGATCCTTGATCTTCACGGAATTTCATCGATGGGTGGAGTTCTGGTAGTTTAGTAAGTCACTTGTAGAGTATAGGTAAATGAATAGATGGGAAGTGACCCTTGAAACCCTTTCCCTAAGATAAAATAAAGAGTGGGACTTGCTTTCCTTTTAGCAAGGGAATTATCTTCTAGGGAGAGAGGAGGGGGATGGAAGGGTTGAGGGAAAAGAATAAGACTTATTAAGCAATTTCTCAATCCCTAAAATACTTTGGGAACATGGATTCCCAAATGGTCCTTAATGAAAGGCCTTTGACACCAAATGGGCCCACACGGGGCCAAGTGGACCCAGCCTAGGTTCGAGGATGGAATTTAGCAACCAATTATGTTCCTATCCTGGACAAGGTGATGGGAAAGGATCAAATAAGTGTTTTTACTTCGATAGGTCAAATTGATCCTAGTAGGTTCTATCCTTGGGAACACCTATGCAAAACTTGATCCTAGAGCTAGGGCTTGAGGTATCCGGAGATTCCACCATCGGAATTGGCCCAATTTCTAAGGAGAGTGAGGGCACCCAGCAATGCAGCTGCCTCTAGGACATAGAAGTTTTCCTCTAGCTAGATTCCTATGAAATTGTTGCCCTATGTGGCCTAATGGGGCTAGACCTAGGGAATGTGAAAATTTCTCAATCTAAGAAACCCTATTGCAGTATCTTGATTTACTTCTCCTACTTGAATTAAGTTACAAATTAATTTATGAAATATTCAATAAATTAGCGAAGTAAATAGTAAATACAACTAGCAACCTACACATACAGATCAAATACTGAATAACATGCTCATAGACAAAGTGACACACGAATTTCTAGACAACTATCCCCGGAAAAAACCCAATGTGGGAAAACCGGTGTAGCTAGCTCTGGAGGGTTTTCATTATTATGCAGAATCTAAGTACAATAGTCCTGGGCACCAAAAATGGTTCACCCAACAGAGAAATAAAAATGACAGTAATACGCTGCTCTAAATCCCTCTACGTCAGCCTACCTGGCCTACGTCGAACTCTGTGTTGCTCAGTAAGGGCATGCGTCACACCTGAGGGCTTACACTGCCCTTGCGCTACCCTGACTGGGCGTGCATTAGCCCTGCATGGCTCCTACTGCCTCTGCGCTGCCCCTATTGGGCTCTGGCTAGATTATGTGGCTCCTGCTGCCCCTGTTGCTCTGGCTGGATGGAATGCTTAAACAGAAAAAGCACAAGTAAGAAAGAAGGCATTGGCCAAAGGTAATGCATAACAGGCAGAAAGATTGAAGAAATGAAATGAAAATAGATCAATGTCCACAAATAACTGAAATAGCTCAATGGGACTAGAGAGTAAAAGCTTTGACAACAACAATAAGTGCTTATAGAATCATCTAAGAGAATAGAGGAGACTAGTTCATGAGGTTAAAATGTTGTATAATTGTTGGCACAGGAAAACTGTAGAATTGTTAGAGTAAATATCTGCAGGTACCATTAGTTGGTGATCATTGATAATCATTTCATTTCATCAAATACCCTGATGAATGGGCCTTACAAGCTATTTGCGTAGACAAACCCCACAGAAGCTTTGTGATGGAAAAATATTCACACTATATTGAAGAAAAGACCTACCAAATAAGGATGACATTTCAAATGGGGCAAGAAACAATAGAGAGATAGACATTGAAAAAGTTAAAATGCTAGGGCAACAGGAAATCAACTAGGTAGCATGGTAGAAAGCACAACAAAGAAAATTATAAAAATGGAAAACCCTACAAATTAGCACCTATCCAAACATCACCACAATTTTTTATTTAACTCTAAATCTCCAAATTCATAAAATTATATCCTTTATTCAAACTTGATCCTCTCTGTTAGCCATTCTGAATATAAGGCTGAGAAATTACTACAGAACCATCACCTACATGTAGTGATCTTATTCTGTGACCAAACAACCTACTTTCGTGGAGACACAGAAAGGTAAACACTCTCTGCCAAGATTTTCCATACAGCCCAAGTTGAGCAACCACATATACATCACCAGTTTTTTCTCTTCAGATTTGTAACTTAGAAGAGCTTTGTCTGACCACCTCCGGGTTGCTCCCAGAGTCACCCAGGCAAGCCCTTTCAACATTATTCGGGTTTTTTTGTTGTTGTTGATCACTTCCTTTGGACGAGAATTTTGGCATCCTATAAGAAGACTGTTGAAACAAAATCCACTCATAAGCTCTTCTTCGAGCATATTTTGCTTCATTTTGGGTTGCCAAAGATCATATTTCTTGATAGGGATAGTAGGTTCCTCAGTATCTTCTGGTTTAACCTCTGGTCCATGACAGACATCAAGCTTGACCAAATCCACTTCCTTCCATCCCTAGATTGATAAATAAAAAGTACCCATATGATTATTGTAAATGTCCTTAGAGTATAAAATTGTGAGGATCCACATACGCATGTTGAAAGCCTTCCATATTTTCAATAGAAATTTGGCATATCTCTTCATATTTCTATTTCCCACAAGTTTTTTCAGGTGTGCTCGGGGGTCCCAAAATATTGACACAAATTGATGTAGCTATAATCATGGAATAACACATGAAGATACGTCCAAAACTTGGAAAGAGGTAAGCAACGATACCAATTTTGAGGAATGTATCTAACAAATTCAATAACGAGTTCATGACATTTTATAGAAAGTTGCAAACTCCAAGTACAAGTAGATACACAATCCATTAGGATCCACATAAGTTTCAGGTTGATGACGAGTTATGGTTGGACTTGCATAAAGAGAAATTGACAAACTCCGAGAAGAAGCTCATACCATTTTGATATGAGCCTTACACCATCACCAAGGCTATGGGTGAGAATTCTTTCGAGGATAGCCATAGGATGATTTATATTACTTCAAATGTATATGTTAGGATGATTTATGCTTGATGGGGTGCATGTCTAGAAAGAGTTCCTTTAAGATAATGAAAAATATGATCACACGATTACTTACATAAGTAATTGTGATATCTACCCGAATGACATGAGGTAACTACATAAGAGATTTTAAAAGTGACATTTTTAAGGTTTTTTTTTATATCAAGGTATGTGGATCATTATGTTTTTTTTTCCAAATCATTTACATATGACTAAATTTTTTAAGTAGTACATCACTCTAATATTATTTCTCTTACATGCTCCTAGGTTATAACTCAAAGCATCATAGGTACTAAAATTCATGAAACTCTTGTTTTTTTGCTCTAAATAACTAAAACTCCCAAGTATGCTACTCTTAATATTCAAACTTGCACTATTGTTAATACTACTTCCTCTAATTGTTATTTTTCCTCCATAAGTAAGCTAACTACGAGGTGGACTTGAACCATTATTAACACGCTAGTGTAGTGTTACCTATTTGTTTTTAAGAAGCATAACGGGTGGGGTTGGTATAAGGCCAGGTTTGCTATTTTTTAATGCCATGCCCACTACTAGGTTCTCATCCTCTATTGGCCTTAGGATATGGTTTCCCATTAGTTCATTTGATTCTTTCTCATTCACAATCTCATCTTACATTGCATCCAACCTACTACTTTGTAATCACATATCTCTCATAACCTCACTCCAGTGTGTTCATTAGACCTCATTGAGGTGCATTGAATACCACTCTTTATTGAGCTATATTTTATCATCAACCCTTTCTTTCACAACCATCTGCTCACCAACTCACCTTTCTCATTGAAATTCTCCAACTCTCACATCCTCACTTCACTACTCTCTTCCTAGCTAATCTATTTTTGCAAATCCTCATTGCCTTCTTAATTTTCTCACATCAAGTTCAACCACCACTCATTAATTATCTCTACTTCCTCAAAACTTATTCAACTTAATTTTTGGATTTTATATCCTTCATAGCCATTTATTCTTTTGAACTCTCATCTTTTCCAACCCCATTGTAACCCATTACTTTATTACTTAATTCAAATTTTTACACCACCATACCATAATCAACCACCATACCATAATAAAAAATTTAGTAGTAGGAAACAACTTTTCCTAATCCTTGTAGAGTTTGTGTTCAATAATCTCTCTCAAAACCCTTTTTCCTTAGCTTTTGAGTAAAACTAGTTCATGGGATTTTTGTTTTTTCGAATATCAAAATTTTTCATTTCCCTCATCTATTTCCCTCCGTTGTAGGGTTTGTCCAATGAAGGAGGAAGGGCGCGTCGATGCTATCCAACTATGATTTGATACACTTGGTTGAACTCAAGAAATTGGAATCTTGTTGCCTCCAATCACGGTGATTTCTATCCCGAGACTACCGCGTAAAGCTCCATTAGCTCCATTACACCGAGCAGTTCAAGTGGGATTATCAAAAGAGGCGTGGCTGGCCACGATCACGATCACTTCCTACGAGATGAACTACCTGGTTTTTCGTTACCTCCATCAATCAGGTGAGAGTTTGTATTAAACCCATTTTAGTGAAACTGTTTTATTTTATATGAACATCGCATGTAAAATTGTTTTTCAATGAAATTGTTTGAAGCTTTCCATGTAAGTGCCAAATCTTTCGAAATTTTGGGTAATGGCAGACTTAGTATGCTTCTTAATCTTCTCTGTAAGATTCAAAGCCTTGCCGCATTGGTGAAAGAGTTGTGTATATCATGTAACTAGAAATACTCTATAGCTTAACGTGGAAGTGGAGGACTTGAGCGAATTCGAAGTGTAATCACAGCAAAGACATAAATATGTCTGAAACCCTAAGCGGAATTGAAGGTATTATATCGTGGTTATAATCCTAGAAGGAAAAATTCACACTTCCGCAGCATTGATTGAAACCCCTGCGTGCTAAATATTTTGATTCGACCTTTTTTTTTTCAGGTCGAATAAAACGTTGTTATATATAATAGTTCATATTCGTTGATCAAATATCATTTTCTAGCACATTAGACATACCATTCTAGCATATTCTAGATAGCAGGCAATATATGAACCCCATGAAGAGGCAAACCAAGTCCATCATAAGAACAGTACAAAGGCCATAAAGTCACATAAAAACTCTGCATACCAACCACAGAAAACCCAACCAATACGTAACTGAATAGAACATCACTGAGCCCAGATACATATCGAGGGTCAGTGGGAACATCATCTGATTGAAAACAGCATAGAGGAGAATATGGAGAAAGGAAAAAAATAGAAAAGGATCTGGTATGTACAATGAAGATATAGCCTATAAAAGCAGCATAAGAAAAAAGGATATCCTGCTTGCTTGCAAATGTATTCTAGCTTGCTTGATAAGATCAGGCTCGCTTGATGTAGATTATGGCAGAGGAAAAGATTGAGAGTCCAACAGAGTGGAAGCCCTGTAATGCACGATCTGAATAGCACCATATGTGGACTCCAACCCTCTTTTGGAGAGAAGGTTAGCACACGTATTTTTCTCCATATGTATGTGTTGAATAGTGTAGGCTTGAAACTTTCCTAATAGATACTTGATCCACTGTACCCAACCAACGCTATTGCTGCATTTCATTCCACATCTGCCGCTGATCCCATCAATGGTGTACTTCGAGTCTCCATATATGTGAATTGAAGGAAGATTTAGAATCAAAACAATGGAAACAGATCAAAAACATGTCAAATTGTTTCTGGTTAACCCAAAACCTCAAAAAAATAAAAAAATTGAACAATTAGAAACAAATAAATGAATCAATGATTCTAGCACATACCATGAGCAAGGGAGGTACCTTCCCTGGGTAATTCAAGTAATAGAGGTTTAATGTGATATCTTATTTATATAATTCACTTAATTACATGTATTCTGTTACCATACTTCATTGGCATTACTCTAAACTCATAACCACTGGGAAAAGCATTGCTCAAAACCCCTATCATGTGAGAAATGAAAATAAAATAACTTATTAGTATACGTGTTTTCATTTTTGAAAATGAAAATAATGTGATCTTAATTCCCTCTGAGGCCCTCTCACTGAATGCATGTTGTAAAACCTTACATTTGAATACAGTATCCCAATAAAACTCCAAGAAAGTTGATAGACAAATGGATTCTTGCAAGATGTGATGTAATTCCTGTTGGCTGAGATTCTTATACAACTTCATCCAAGAGTTCTTTAAGACAATAGATTATATCCAAGCATGTTAAAACATATTCATTTGGTGATAGTCAAGTAATTTCTTATCAAAAAGGTTTTGGTGTGGCAGGGGGTACACTTAGCCAAAGGAGTGCTTTCAGTATCATGGCATAAACCAAACATATAGCCAAAGAAGTACTTTCAGGACCATGCCATACATCGTGAAAGTTATTTATTTTATCCGTGCTCATATATAATGTACATTTTGGGAGAGAGACTGGATGTTCAAGCATGGAGTTGATATACTATCAAAATTTGGTAGTGTACTTTAGTAAAACGACCAAATTAAGGTCTCCTGAACCATGATCATGGTCAATATAACTTTGATTATGCTTAGTTCTCTCGTAACAAACAGTACCAAATAACTGTGGAACTTTATCCTGAAATAAGAGTTGCCTATTTATGAAATTAATCTTGTTGCAAATTACAAGCACAATAATCAGAATTGGGAACATTGAGAGGCAACAATTCTAGTGCACCTTGAATAAATAGATTGAAAATATGTAGCTTGGCTTGAAACATTAAGAGTGAATACATTAGGAAAATAACTTGTGTCTGTCAGCATTCTAAGAGTATATTTTCCTATGGGTGTCATTTATTTCATAATCAATTGCTTTGGAAGTTTTCCCTGCATGAATATTCGAACTTGTCCCTTAATAACCGAGAAACTGTACAATGTCATTTCTATAAAGGCCAAGTAAGAACCACAAGACGCTATGAATATTCTGAATTCTTTGGCCAATTTCAGGAAAAAATAGGCATGTAGCTTAATTGAAGAAGACAATGCACATGCAAAGGGCATGCAACAGAAAAAATATATGCTGTTACCTGCACAACCACAATACATTATGCCTAAAACAACGGTCACAAATATGCCCCCAGTTAATTGACTGCCACCAGACTACATCTAGAATGATCTTCAAGCCAAACTAAAGGCATTCAGAAGCTTCTACTCTCCATATGTACTCTCTTCTGCATTCCAACGGTATATTTTTCCTAATGGTTTCACTTATTTAGTTATCACTCACTTTGGTAGCTTGCCTTGCATGAAGATTCCAAGTTGTCCCTTTAGAATGGCGCACATGTATAATGTCATTTCATTAAGGACCAACTAAGGTCCACAATATGCTCTGTATATTCCAAACTCTTTAGCCCATTTCTGGAAAGACTAGGCACATCGCTAATCGGTGTAGATGAAACACACTAAAAAAACATTCATTCAACAGAAAAACTATATGATGTACAACCACAATATAGTATGCCTCAGACAACTTCTAGAAATACCTTAAGCCAAATTAAAGGAATTCAGTATTTTGTATTCTCCGCAGGCACTCTCTTCATAGGTAAAACACAAACTGTTACTCCAATTGCAGGCAAACTTTATCAAGTGACTTTCATAGAATATCCCCAGGGGATGTTTCAAAGAAGGATAAATTTCCCTATTAAATAATGTAAAAATTACAAGATATCATAAAAGCACTTCATTTGAATGAAATTTTGGCAAATGTTTTAGGGAATGGTCATCATCTCATAACTGGGTAATGATAATTGGCATCAAACCAGAGAGGAAATATTTTTATATAATAAAAATTTACTTTCTCCTTTGCACTGTGATTTTCATGCAATTATTATTTGTTGTGAACAAATTTCTTGCAACCTTGTGACTGAGAAAAAGCACACATGGTTTCCCACATAATTTCTTGAGAAAATTTATATGAATTAGAGTGCTCCTTTGCTCATTGCATAATATTGATTCGGATGATGAGCAGAGCTAATTCCAAGCTCTGCTTGTGACAGCTGCAACTTTGTCTAGATATGTTTCTTAAGTGGTCTCCTTCAACTTACAAGGCAACAATTCTAGTGCACCTTGAATAAATAGATCAAGTACAAAACTTAACCATTTCACCACAAAGTTTTCTTTTGGTTCAAAATGATCAATATGTGGAATTAGAACAAATTATTACCGAGGTTTGTGCTAGAACATCTTCCTTCAAAAGATGCTTGGTATTCGGAAAAGAATCGTTTCAAGAAGGATGGCTAGAGGTTCATTGGAAATACACTAGCTCCTGTTAATTCATAATATTGGGTCAGAATCCGAGTTTTTTTCAATTCCATGGATTGCTCCCCACATTACCTACTGTAAAGAAATGAGGAGCCGTATGAGGTGGGAATTTCATGTATGGTTTTGAAGCAGAGAAAATTTCAATGGAATGAATGACCGTAACGGATGTCAGCTCCATCGGAAGGGGTGTCAAACGTGTTTCCCAAGGGTTCAATGTCCAATGTCTTGCAGGACTCTTCAACAATTAAGAAAACATGTTAACCTCTTTTCGAGGTTGCTTCTTGGTTGCCCTTCCTTTCCAACTTGTCGAACAATGCTTCATCATGTTCCCTCTCAAACTCTACAATTTCCCTTTGGGAGATAGCTTCACAAAATTCAACTTCTTCATTCAAAAACTAAAGAAATAAACTTCAACACTAATCAGGGTCATTGTCTGATTCAAATTCCCCTTGTTGCAATTCCACAAGCAACTTCCACTAGATTTTCTTTCCTTCTTCCCCATCTCTGTCACATACTTTCATATAGGGGAATCTGTTGAAGTTGTAACTATGGTCGATCTTCATTATTAATATTTTGGCCCTTAAATTATGTAAGACATGTTCTTCATGTCATTTTACTTTAGCCGTTGAGATGCATATAATGACATATGTAAGACATATTCTTCATGTAGTCATCAAAGAGAGGAAAATGAATTTTCAAATTTTAATTATTTTTTCCCCCAAAAAAGCAAGTCAGCCCTCTAAATGATCAAGCCGGCTCCATCAAAGGTCACAACCATTCGGCCTCATCAACACTAGAAATATGCCACTCGTCCTAGTCAACACACAATTAGTGGATTACACTTCTATTCATGATAGCCCTGAGGCAGACCGAGTCCCATTCTCTGAGGAATATCGAGCTCTGAGTCAGATCTATTTCTAGGCAGAAGGTTAAAACTCTGAGCAGACTGAATCTTTGGGTAATATGACGAATTTTTGGGCAAATAGACCTAAGTTATCTAAAGGGCTTCTTGTAAGAAATTTGACCAGGTGTGACCAAGGTGTTGGGCCGTTAATATGCCATTATTATTATCACTTGTGAACGCTTATTCCACCCATTTCTACCATTCTTCATCACGTCATTTATTATAATTTATTATTTAAATCCATTTTATAATGATTTATGCTCTTATGAATGATTATTATTTATTCTCCTTTATTTCTAATAAATTGATGATTATGTATGATTTTATCAATGATAGTTTTAATAAATCAGTTGTAACATTATTCACCATTTTTAGCCTCCAAGATAATTTCCAGATTGAAGATTTGATCATTAAAAGTGCCAACTCAGAAATTCGCTGGAATAAGAAGTGACGATTTTGCGGTTGAGATTCTGAGCAAATGAAAAAGAATCTGGAAAATCCGGAACATGGGTTTTGTCCAGAACGGACCCAATTAACTTTAGGAAGGAACGGTTTGCCCAAATTCGGCTTGTACTAAGAGAAACGCAGGGTTCTTTGAGCACGCTTTTCTCAGATTTGTTGTTGCGGCCGTCCTCCAAATCTCAGCTGCAAAGCCAAATTCGCCTTGTTCTTGTTGATCAAATGGTTAGAAGCAAACCAATTTTGTAATAGAATCATGTTGTAATTATCTCTATTGTAACCACTCTCTGCTCTCTTTGTATTTAAATCGGAACAGAGATCAGAGAGGGAGAAGGACTTTGAGGATGATTCGGGATGGATTCGAATGATGGAATTGAGGATTCAGACTTAGAGATTCAAGAATGAAGATGGATTATTCATGATAGGATAGGGATTGTTGCATTGCCATTGTAATCTTCAAAGCTTTTGCTATTGTAATGATTTCACAATTTGAGGATGAATAAATAAAAGGGTTGTTGTTCATTCACCTGATCTGAAGTAGCCCAGCAGCATCCGCTGGCGGCTAAGGGCCCAGCCTCTGGTGGAGTATGCTGCTGTTGTATCATATCTTTTCAATTTCCGCCGTGTGATGGTTTGATTTAGTTCCTATTTCTTTGAATCGTAATGCTTTACAGTTTCATGTTCTTTACTTCGCTGTTTAGTTTGGTTGATTAATTGCAAGAGTTTGCTTTTAAAGAGCTTTCCTAGTTTACTTTCAATGGCAGCTTTCCATTTCCTGTTATTTGCATTATCTTTGCTTTGGTGTGAAGAGCGATCTGAAACTGTAGTGGGCATTGGCATTTGCTGTCTAGTCCCCAGATTAATGATCTGTTCCTTGGTTACTTTTGGTTACATCAGTTTCCAAAGGGATGAGTTATTGTTACTGGACCCTTGACTGATACATTGCTTATTTTTCCGAATGCATGATTTAAGTCTTAAAGTGCTTTGTTGTAAGTAGATTTTATTTCCAGCTTTCATTTACTTTTGTATTTTAAGCACTATACTGCAAAACATTACTCTTGAGTAAATAGCCGCCTCAGACTGAGTACACTCTTGAAACAAAAAGTCGTCCCTGGGTTGACAATTAATGTGAGGTAATTAGGAGTTACAAAGACACCTTTTTATCGCTCCACACAAGGCTATGTTACAAGTCAGTTTTATTTTATGTCTACCTAAAGAACTAGATGTATCTCTATTGAACTAGATAATTTCTCTATGGAAAAGGTTGCTGGGTTTTTAACTTTTTCCACCATGTGGGTTTTCCCAGGGTAAAATGTTGTATGTTTGGTTGTTCTCTTTATGATCCTACTGTAATTTTTGTTCTACTATTGAAGATATTTTGTGTGATTGCACAATAATAAATGTGAATACAAGTGAACTTAAATGCATATAATTAGAAGTAATTATCAGTTAAGAAGACTATGAAAAATAAACAGAATCCACAAGATATTTCTATTGAATTTTTCACTATCCCATCTCCCTACATTACTCTTTCCACCACAAATACCATGGCCAGCAAATTGAACTTTATGACATTGTAAAAATGTAGAAGAAAAGAAAGAAGGAATAGAAAAGAAAATTTAAAAAGAAGGATTCCCTTCCTAAAAGTAAGATTTCTACCATTGCATACCAAACTCACCAAATAAGAGTGTTTACTTTCTCTAAATGGGGACTATGCTCTCCAAATGCATGTTTTTACATTACGATAGTATCAGTTCTATTCAAACATTGTTGCTATTTTTCTCTCTCTAAATCCATCTTAGTGCTCTCATAGTTTGCAAATGAAAATTGATTCTGTTATGTGGTTTGAGCTTCTTTAATATTTCTACGCCGAGCACGTCATTAAGTCAAACTGCACTGTGTTACGCCGAGCCGCAAGTCCAGGTGGGATAGACAAACCATCAGCTATAAAACTTGCCTTTCCAACCATGAAAACATATTATCTAACCTAAACTCTAATGCCTGTTAACTATGCAACTTTAAGTGACAATGAGAACCAATTTTACAATTACCTGAATCTGAAGTCACGATTCATTGCTCAATGCGTTGCTCAGTACATGACTTCGGTTGCCTTCCATCTCATGGTGTTGTTTCAAATTCTCTGCAGCCTACATTAACACCAATTTCAAATTCCAAGTTGATATGACAAGCTTTCCAATCATGTTGGTTCTGACTATTCTAAAACTATTTTCAAATTCCAAGTTCAAAAGATCATATTAGTAAGACTATTCTTTATTTCTGTGCTAGTTCTGGTTACCTCAAAACACACTCCAGATTTTGGCTTCATATGAGCACTTTGCTGGTTTGGATCATCATCTCTTTCTATGGTAGTCCCCACTGCTTTACCCCTTTCTTCAAATTCCCCATTCATAAGACTAGTATGCTTACTATGATCACTCTCCATAATACATTTCCATGCTAATGACAACAACTTCACCACTCTTTTGAAATTCTAGGTTTGATTGTTCAGTTTTCTTTGCACACCTATCCACTATCTTCATGCTAAACTAAAAATTTTTCATTGCTTGCTGATAACCATTAGTCACAATTATTTCCATAGGAAATGTTAGGGCATTAAGTTTCTGAGGATAGGTGGCTTTTGGTGCAAGCTGCATTGATTTCTCAATATTTTCAGGTTCCTCTTCCAATGGATAAGTCTTTTCAATATCTCCATTCTCTGCTGCCATGCCCATTTTGGCTATCTTCATAATGTGTCTACAATCATCAATTCAATATTAATTCATTAGATTGTTGTTTAAGATGAGGCTTCTAATCTGTGTCGATCTATGAAGTGCCCAATAAAAGAAGAATGAGAAATGCTTTCCCTCATTTTACATTTAGACTTGATTATGAAACTAAAGACATTGCAGAACTAAAATTCATTTCCCAACAGATTTCTACGATACACATTAGCTATTTACTCATAAAATTATGAATACTTGTAATAGCTCACCTTTTGGAAAGGGAAAGGTCCTATTGAAGTAGATATATTTTTAGTCTCTGAGTTTTTCACTGCATCACATTCACTCAAATTAGCAATGACAGATTACGAAACTAAATACATTGTAGAGCTAAAATTCATGTTCCAACAGAGTTCTAATATGCTTGGGTGTTAGATATTTAGTGATCAAATAATTAAGACTTGTAATAGCTCACCTTGTGGAAAGGCAAAGGTTCTATTGAAGTAGAAGCTTTTTTAGTCTCTGATTTTTTCAATGCATCACTTTCACTCAAATTAGCATTGACAGATTTGTCAAACTTCTTAGAATCTGTCAATAATGAAACATTCAGATCCTAGAAATTTTTAAGAGTAAAAATATCAGTGCCAAGTGATTTCCTAATTTTTGATCCACTATTATGATAGTGAGTGGCTTGTTCACATGCCTTTTCAACTTGTAAGTTGGCAAGAAAAACCTGCAGTGTCTGTGTTGCCACTTCCTCATAACTTGGGTAATTAGAAGTACATGTTATTACACAGAATGCACTTCCAACAGACAATTTTTTTTCAAGTGATGTTTTTCATTTGTGTGGAGAAGAATGGCCATCTTCTTTTACTTCACGTGCTTGTATTGTAGATAACGCTTTTCTTTGTGCACAATTAGCTTTACTTAGCTCAGTAATGTCTTTATTGTATAATACAATGCTCACTGAATTTGTCCCGAGGGAAAAAATGTAGCCTTGAAATATCCTCTGGTTCTTGAACTTCAGAGGCCATAAATCGAGTTGTTACACTGCCCATGTAAATTATCTCAGCTTTCTCCATATAAGAAGCTAGTTTATGGTTACATGTATGTGCCATATTTTCACTAGTCCATGGTAATATATAAGACTCTTCTCTCTGACTCAAGGTTGTTGATGAAAACTTTGTAACACTTACCTGGGCATACTTAGGAGATTTTTTTTCCAAACACACTCATTATCATTCACCATTTCCACATCTCTGACTACAAACTCCTCTTCCATGAAATTTTTATAAACAGATCCTGAATCTTTCAACAACTAATTATTTTCATTGTGTCTGTTAACTAGAATTTTGGTCAGAGATTTTATTTTGGCAAGCACATGAGTAGTCTAAATTTTTTATAAAATCCATCAAGAATTGACTACTATCTGTTCATCGTCATTTCCTAACAATTGCAATCCATCCAAATGACTCTTTTAAACCCTTGATTGAATTCATGCTTATGAGGATTCTCATTAATGTGAACCAAAGGTTTTGGAACCTCTTGCAATCCAACCACTGCGATGTCTACTTCAACAGTCTCCATGGCATGCTTCTGTGGAATAGCTTGACTACTTTCATCCAAAAATGAACTGAACATTCCTTGCATTTGATTCTTTAAAAAAGAATCCTAACAAGCACCTACAAAATTCTCCCCTGGTTTAGATTTATCCGATAATCGAAGAAGCATTTCTTCCATTTCCTCCACAAAAAATTCTCTATATTTCACTAAATTTTATTCTTTATAGGCATACAATGACAATCTTTGCAAATGCACTGTTGAGGCACCTTCATCTAGCGCATATGTAGCATGCATTATTACATCATTCTCTGTTAAATTTGGACAAATAGGTCCAAACTCCATGTTATGATGCTCAGATTAAGAGGCTAATATTTTTGTTGGATTCCTCTTTCTGAGAGGTGTAAAATCCATATAAAATATATCTTAATCCGATGAGCAGAACTTATATTTTGAATTTATTATTCTTAATAAATTATATGTGCAAGGTCGGCCAGTTTTATAATGTAGGCTCGCATGCCCAACAGATGTGTCACACACCCTCATTGATGGATATAAATACAGGAAAAGTTGGAGAGAATTTCATCATCATCACAACTCACATCTTCCTCTCTCATCAAATAGTACGAGCTACCTAAAGGACGAGTTTCAGCCACACGTGTGAAGGAGAGAGAGGACAGACCGTACGGCTGGGCTTAAGTACGACTTTCTGCTGCTAGGGTTTCGCAGAAAGGTTGACCAGCGTTGACTTTGGTCAACGCATGGTCCAATCAACCTAAAAACTTGTGGAAGGTTCGATTTTTTGAAGGCCGTACTACTTGGCACAAAAATCGAGGTCAAAGGGTTGACCGTTTTGCTGCTGCGTTGACTTTTAGCTTGCTGCCCTGCGTTGACTTTTTCAGGACAGCGTTGACTTTTGTAGAGTTGACTTGGGTTGACTCATTTGCTGATTGGAGGACTGTTGTGACACATGCTGGGCTGGCTGACCAAAGGAGACTTTGCTGGTTGAAGCATCCTGTTGACCGCCGAAACGAACACACACATTTTTCCTGTTTCTGATTTGTCTTCTATAAGATCTACTTTTATGTTCTATCTGCATTTTGCTTAACTACTTGTATGATTGCTGTAAGAAAAGTGAAATTGCTCCTAGCATAGAACATCTACAAAACTTTACATGGTATCGGAGCTGAGGTGAAGACAAACTCTATCTATTGCAATCATCATCGGAAGAAATGGGTTCCACTAGTCTTGAATTCAAGGAGAATGACAAGCTGACTGGAAATGATGACTTCCATGCCTGGAAGATGATATTGGATCTCAAATTGGAAGATCATGATCTCCTGGATCATGTGACAGGGAAGATTCAAGAACCTCCATCCAATGCCTCTGCTGTTGTTAGAAACATGTATAAGAAGGGAGAAATCAGAGCAAAGCTGCTGATCAGGGAATCCATAAATAAGAGTCTGGTTGCCTACATATCTGAACTAGGTACATCCAAGGAGATGTATGACAAATTGATACTTATGTTCCAAGTAAACAATGTGAACCAAGTGCTATTCCTCAAAAACAAGTTGAAGAATATGAAGAAGGGCCGAGACGAGTCTATTCAAACTTTCTTTATGAAGTTGACCGAAGCCAGGAACAATCTGCTAGCTATTGGGG
The DNA here is from genome assembly GCA_034641835.2 of Pinus albicaulis. Lineage (NCBI taxonomy): Eukaryota > Viridiplantae > Streptophyta > Pinopsida > Pinales > Pinaceae > Pinus > Pinus albicaulis. The sequence continues at coordinate 131,483,770 of CM076578.1, read as the reverse complement.
AGACAATAGCTGATCGTGAGATGGTTCTCACCGCACTTGGAGGACTTCCATATGAATGGCAAGTATTCACAACTACCATTCTCAACAATAATACCATTCCTAACTTTGATGAGCTTCTTTCAAGATGTATGCAAGAAGAAACAAGGATGAAGGAATTTGATAATGAAAGAAATGTTGCCTATGGTGCTCATTCCCGAAAGAAGAACTCTGGTAGTTCTAAGGACAAAGGAAGGACTAAGACTCAAGAGAAGAAGGGTAAATGTTTCACCTGCCATAGGCCTGGACACTATGCTAGAGAATGCCCCTTCAAGAAGGATTCTCCCGATGGTGACGATAACAACAACAACCGAAGGAATGGGAATCGAAGAAATGACAAATCCAAAGGAAAGAGGAAGGCTCACTTTGGAGGAAACAATCAACCTTCTAAGAGGTCCAAAAATACCAGGTATGAGGATTCTAATGTTGTTGATAAAAGAAATGAGTATATTCTGGTATCTGCTCTCTCAGCTGCATCTCTGCCCGACACTATGGATGTCTGGCTAATCGATAGTGGTGCCTCAAGACACATCACCGGATTCAAGGAAGCACTTTTTGACATGGTTGAAAGGGATACTAATCTAGAAATTATCCTTGGGGATAATGCCACTTATCCTGTGAAAGGGACCGGGACTGTGACCCTCCACTTGTCCCAAGGACAAGTCCTCCGTTTGCAAGATGTACTCTACGTACCCAAATTGAAGAAGAACCTTGTGTCTGTATCTGCCATGGAAGACAAAGGATTCAATGTAACTTTCTCTGATGGAAAGGTGCTCATGTGGAAGAAGAGCTTCAAGGAAGCTATCTCAATTGGTTTTAGAGTTGGTACACTCTACGAGGTTGGAGGGAGTCCGTTGGGAGCTATGACTTGTGATACTATCCGACAAACCGAACTATGGCACCGAAGATTTGGACACCTTCATTACAAAGCCCTTCCGGAAGCAAGGAAGGTGGTGACAGGGATGCCTGATTTTGGAAATAATCATGAAGGTGTATGTAAGGGCTGTGCTGAAGGGAAACATACAAGGGGACCTTTCCCCTCAAGTGTCACAAAGACATCTGATATATTGCAATTGGTCCATTCTGATCTTTCTGGTATGTTACCCGTAACATCCCTGGGGGATGTTCTTACTATATGACATTTACTGATGACTTCTCTCGCAAAACCTGGATATACTTCTTGAAGAAGAAGGATGAGGCTTTCATGTGGTTCCGTACATTCAAAGCCTTGGTGGAAAATATGACTGGAAAGAAGATCAAGATTTTGAGGACTGACAATGGCACTGAATATGAGTCAAATGAGTTCAAAGACTTTTGCAGAGAAGCTGGCATTAAGAGGGAGACTACCACTGCATATACTCCTGAGCAGAATGGTGTTGCTGAACGCAAGAATAGGACTATTATGGAAGCTGCCCGTGCCATGCTATGTGACCAGGGTCTACCAAAGTTTCTGTGGGGAGAAGCTGCAAATACTGCTGTGTACATTCAAAACCGATGCCCTCATTCAGCTCTGGACTCCAAAACTCCCGAAGAGGTTTTCTCTGGTAAGAAACCTGATGTCTCACATTTTAGAATTTTTGGATGTCCTGTCTATTTTCATGTGCCGAAAGAAAAAAGAAGTAAGCTGGATGCTACTGGGAAGAAAGGAATGTTTGTGGGCTATAGTGAGACTTCTAAGGCATATAGAGTCTATGTACCTGGTCAAAGGGAAGTAGAGATAAGCCATGATGTCACTTTTGACGAAGATGTTTCCCTGAAGAAAGTAGTAGATCTTCCAAGATCTGAAGAAAATCATGAAGAAAGGCCTGGAAATCAAGAAGAACCGCAGGATGAGACAATGCCTGATATTGAAGGACCAATGGACCCTATTGATCCATCTCCTTCACTGGGAAAGAGACCATCATGGCTCGGGGACACCCTCGAAGATGCTGAGGGTCATGCTGCCCCAAGGGGGACATTCCGAGAAAGCAAGAAGCCGTGTAGATACCAAGGGTATCTAGCTGCCATGAGTACTATTATACAATCTGAACCTGGATCTTTTGAGGAAGCCGTAAAGCATCAAGTTTGGAAGGATGCTATGCACGAAGAATATGAGTCCATAATAAAGAATGATGTCTGGGATGTGGTCCCGAGACCGAAGGACAAATCTGTTGTCACCGCGAAATGGCTCTACAAGATCAAACATGGATCTGATGGGAGTGCTGAAAAGTTCAAAGCAAGGTTTGTTGCCCGTGGCTTCTCTCAAAAGGAAGGAATTGACTATGATGACATATTTGCACCTGTGGCGCGATATACCACCATCCGATCAATCATAGCCCTTGCTGCTACGCAAGGATGGAGTCTTCATCAGATGGATGTCAAGACCGCTTTTCTGCATGGTGCAATAAAGGAAGAGGTGTATGTGGAACAACCTCTGGGATTTGAAGTTCAGGATTGAGACACTCATGTCTGCAGGTTGAAGAAAGCCCTCTATGGGTTAAAGCAAGCACCCAGAGCTTGGTACGAAAGGATGGATAGTTACTTGATGAAGCTGGGCTTCACTCGAAGTAATGCTGATCCGAACCTATACTTCAAGGTTGTGAAAGAGAAGCCTCTCATTCTAGTACTATATGTGGATGACCTCTTCCTGACTGGTGATGACCCTCTCATTCATCAATGTAAGAGGGAGCTTGCTGCTGAGTTTGAGATGAAAGACCTAGGACTGATGCACTATTTCCTAGGCCTGGAGGTCTGGCAGAGACCTGGAGAGATTTTCCTTTCTCAAGGAAAATATATTGTGAAGCTTCTGGAAAGATTTGGGATGGTGGACTGTAAGTCCGTGTCGACATCGATGGAACTCAACTTTAAGAAGTTGAGTGGCAGCGCTGCTGGGCCTATCTTGGCCAATCCTACTGAGTATCGTCAACTCATAGGAGCTTTGATGTTCTTAGTGAACACCCGTCAGGACATATGTTTTGCAGTGAACACTTTGAGTCAACAGATGGTTGAGCCTCATCATTTTCACTGGGTTGGTGCCAAGAATCTTTTGAGATATCTTCGGGGCACGATAAACCATGGGCTGAGATACACTGCCGGGAGTGTGATACTCAGTGGATATACTGATGCCGATTGGGCTGGCAGTGTGGTGGATCGTAAGAGCACATCTGGATGCTGCTTCAATCTTGGTTCTGCTTCGATCTCATGGATGAGCGGAAGCAGAAGTCGGTGGCTTTGAGCACCGCGGAGGCCGAATACATTGCTGCTAGTATGGCCTGTTGTGAAGCAGTTTGGTTGCGGAAGCTCTTTAGTGAGCTGTTTGGACATGTGCTAGATACCATTGTGATACTCTGTGATAATCAGAGTGGGATTCGTATGACTGAGAATCCTGTGTTCCACGACCGATCCAAGCATATTGATATCAGGTACCACTTTATCCGGGATATGGTACAGCGAGGTGCCGTAAGGCTCGATCATATAGGAACTGATGAGCAGGTCGCGGATATTCTCACTAAGCCCCTGGGGAAAGTCAAGTTCCTAACCTTCCGTGAGAGTCTTGGTGTCGTGGAAAGACCCTATGATGTGGGTCCTGTTGGACGATGAGCTCTGGGAGCTCTGGGGGGCTTTGGGGATAGCTTCTCGAAGCTATAAGCACTCATAATGCTTCTGCCCCACCCTTGTGATTATTGAGCTGGTTCACCTCTCATTTTCTGTGCCCCGTATGCATCCTACCCATTGAGTTCAGGGCTCATGGGAAGTACCTCTCATTTGGCCAATGAGGTGTGGAAAAGTTAGAGACTATTAGCAAAGACTGATGGACGCATCAGAGATTGCCGTACTCTCTATCTAGGATGGCACGTTCCAACCACTTGATCTGGGATCAAGATTTGTGAGGTCTGGGACCTGCAACACATTCATCTGGAGTCAAGGATGATGTCTTTGTGAATGACCCACTTCTGTTCTGAAATAAAGAAGCCAGCAAAGCAAGTTTCGGCGGGATGACGCACGATGTTGATTGCACTAATAGATGGAGTTCTCCCTAGTTGAGAGGGAGTGTTAAATTTGGACAACTAGGTCCAAACTCCATGTTATGATGCTCAGATTAAGAGGCTAATATTTTTGTTGGATTCCTCTTTATGAGAGGTGTAAAATCCATATAAAATATATCTTAATCCGATGAGCAGAACTTATATTTTGAATTTATTATTCTTAATGAATTATATGTGCAAGGTCGGCCAGTTTTGTAATGTAGGCTCGCATGCCCAACAGATGTGTCACACACCCTCATTGATGGATATAAATACAGGAAAAGTTGGAGAGAAATTCATCATCATCACAACTCACATCTTCCTCTCTCATCAAATAGTACGAGCTACCAAAAGGACGAGTTTCAGCCACACGTGTGAAGGAGAGAGAGGACAGACCGTACGGCTGGGCTGAAGTACGACTTTCTGCTGCTAGGGTTTCGCAGAAAGGTTGACCAGCGTTGACTTTGGTCAACGCATGGTCCAATCAACCTAAAAACTTGTGGAAGGTTCGATTTTTGAAGGCCGTACTACTTGGCACAAAAATCGAGGTCAAAGGGTTGACCGTTTTGCTGCTGCGTTGACTTTTAGCTTGCTGCCCTGCGTTGACTTTTTCAGGACAGCATTGACTTTTGTGGAGTTGACTTGGGTTGACTCATTTGCTGATTGGAGGTCTGTTGTGACACATGCTGGGCTGGCTGACCAAAGGAGACTTTGCTGGTTGAAGCATCCTGTTGACCGCCGAAACGAACACACACATTTTTCCTGTTTCTGATTTGTCTTCTGTAAGATCTACTTTTATGTTCTATCTGCATTTTGCTTAACTACTTGTATTATTGCTGTAAGAAAAGTGAAATTGCTCCTAGCATAGAACATCTACAAAACTTTACATTCTCACTGGTTTCCTCTAGTGACAAATCCAAAACTATTCTCTTTTCCACCAACACACTGCTTTTCACAATGCCTTTGCAGGGTAAGAAATATAAAACTCCTTTTTTTTCCACCAAAGCAACATTTTCCTATAACGGCCCTGTGTTATGCTTCCCTGCATTATCTATGTGAATTGCTCCAACTAACGACTTTAAATTCCACTGGATTTTTGCACATCCAAAAACAACATAAATTGAACAAGCTACTTCAGTTACTGCATTCTGACAGACAATCTGTGTTGCATGCATCTCTACATCACTTTCATCATTTACATCAATCACCAACTCCAACCTACCATGCACCATTTACAAATGCAATATCTTCATGTGTAGTTACTCTAGCACATTCACTTCTTTGATTTATAAAGGAATTTAAATCTCCTGTCATTTTTCGTATGAACATTCTTCAGGGACTCCTCTTTGAGATGCTTCACTACAGAGCCTGACATCCAATGGCTTTCTCTCTATCCCAAAGCATACATCACTTCATAAGAGGATCCATTCACAGTGTTAATCTCTCATGCCTCCTCAATTGATCTATCCCTCTTTCTTGAAAACTCACAAATTTCACCTTCTGCATTATCACTTGCGTCTAGATTATTAACAGAACCTACAAAGGTGCAATGCCATCCACTTCTTGGTCTGGCACTCCTTCCAATTTGGCAGGTAAATGATCCTGCCGAGAAGGCTCCTTGGCATGCATTGCTGTCTGATCTTCCTTTCTTACATCAAATATCAAATCTAGTATTTCCTCGATGTCTGCCAGAAGAGCATCTTCCAGTGGAACAATCGAACATGTCTAATTTCTCTCATCTAACAAAGATTCTGGTATCCCTTTCTTTGTCACTCTTGCAATAGCCTCCTTGCCACTTGGCACCTTTTACTAAGACTCCACTTAATTCCTCCATGACATCACAATCCCCATTAGACTCAATGAATTGTTCCTCCACATTTTCTTTCTTATTTTCATCTAATAAAGAACCCAACATCCCTTGAATATGTTTGTGTTTAAAATCAATTCTCACCAAATGAGAAGATACATCTAGGGTGGAATTGTCCAAACTTTTTTCAATCCTTATAAATGGAGATGAATATTCTTCTTGTTCATTCCCTGCCTCCATCCAGTTCTTGTTGCCTATACATTTATATTTCCTTCCTCCTCATATGATGTACTATTTTGAATTTTCTATTCTTTGCATATCAAACATTATAAAGCCTCTTGCACACTGTTCTCATCTCTTTCATTTGAACATAGTTCCAATAATCATTGCATTTATGAAGAAAGGATAAACCTTGTCCAGCTGCTTCTCTTGGCTAATGCCATCACCTTCATCCCATAGAGAATCCAATAATTGAATGTTGACTTGACCAAAGGCATTTCTTACTTCCTGCTAAGATTGAACAAGAGAATCAAAATATCTCCTTCAAGGGGGCATTACTCTGTGCTTTGAACTTGAAGTTTGCCTCTTTTCCCTTCTCTTCTATCCTGAGACTCCAAAAAATTGATGCAGCCCATCCTTTCGGTCTCCTCTACCCACTGAAATTTCAAAAGAACTTCATCCTTGCCCTTATATGCTCCTTCAGTTTGAAATCTAAAATCATCATTTCCACTATTCTTGTTTTCCGTATTTACTTCTGTTGAATCTGTATTTTGTGATAGGTTATGAGTATATTGTTTTAAATTATTCACTTCAGAACACAAACCAATCATAAGAATATTCTTATTTTGTGCAAGCGTGCAATCCATGACTGAGGAGGAATTGACAGCAAACAATAAACCACATTGCTCAGAGGAATTCAAAAAAATTGGCAGATCTTTGGTGTTTTTTCTCAAATTCATCCATGACTGTTCAGACGCTGGATGATTCTTCTTACCTGTATTTTAAAACCCATCTCCCAAAATATATAGCCATCTAGAAGGTAATGACTCTTTGAGCCCTTTGAAAATACACCACATGATAATCTCTGCCCAATTTTTTGAGCTGCTTATCAACTCACCAATGTCTGGTCCAAACAAGTTTCATTTAATGATCAAATTAATTTCCTCTTTTCAAATAGAGTTTAGAAGCATTTGCACAGATTCTGGAGTTGTTGCTTATGACCATACATTTAAAGGTCTCAAATTGCTTGATTTATATGTATTTGCACCATTTGAACTGAAAGCTATATTGTGCAAAGTTGTTTCAAGCTCAAAAGTATTATCCTGCCTATAGAAGCCTGAACCCCAATAATCCTCACAGTGGCCAGTTTCACCAAGTAGAATATGTGCTTCATCAACATCATCAAACCTCAAACCTCAATTGCACTTCCAATTTTTTCTCTATAACAATTTTTGTGAGTCCTGCTTGCCGGACATCAGTTACAAACTTTCTTTCACTTGAAAATTCACAACAATTTAATTTAAATTAGCCTCACGTGGGTTGTATTTCATTTTTAGTATATTTCGCTTGATTATTTCTTTATACAATCTCCCCACTTCTCTTATCCATGTTCCGATGTTCCTTTGCACATCTTGGTGTAATTGCTAATTATAAGAATATTTAAGATTCTGGATCTATCGATTTGAGATGGATATTGCAATATAAATCTGAAGGATTCATGAGATTTCTTCATGTTTGATCAAATTTTTTTAATGATAAATGTTATCTTGTAGGAAAATTTCAAAATTTGAAGTCATATTAATTCAGTACATTGATGCAAATTCATACGCTGATACAATGGTGCAAATGCATGGATTTAGTTGTTGAATGATATATGATGGTTTAATAGGAGGATAGGACACTTGCACCCACCATTATAAGCTTAAGATCCAGGATTCTCATGAAAACCAATCAAAGGAAGGAGCAGTGGGCAGGTTAACCTTAAACATATGTAAAGCCATCCTTATTTTCACTAGGTGCAGAGACATTTTGTTACAAGGTGGACTAGCTGTCATATTCATCAGTTTTAATTTTCTTGTAAAATGTCTCATTTCTGCAGTGGAATAGGTTTTTCTTGATGTTCTATGCATTTTTTCTGGTTTATGTTAATGCAGGCGATCGAATCACTAAGGGTGACTAGAGATGATCGGGGGCTTAGCATGTCAAATTTGTAGTAAATTCACAGAGGTAAAGTGCTAGCAACATTGCTAGGGACATTAAGGTGTAAAAATAATGGAGCAAGAGACAATCAGTCAGATCGCAATTGTGCTATGGACCCACTCTGCTTTCTAAGCAAGACAGGGAGGATTGGCATTAACTTTGTGCAGTTGATTGATTTATCATCAACCCATGATATATGTTGGCACTAATTTGGAGGGGATGATTTGATAGATCAAACCCAATACAAGCTATTTAGAACAAATGTTTGAGGGCAAGCTATAAGAAAAAAATTGCTTGAGCAGAGATGAATTGGGTTGATCCATGGTGGATTCTGAATTGGGTTCTTCAGGTTTGTTCTCATGGGCTATTCAACATAAAGAAGATGAAAACTCATGTACCTCTCCTCCGCTATGGTGTCCTGGATCAAGTTCTTATCCCATATCTACAGACACGGCATGTTCATATCCATACCCCATGTCAGCCAGGGCAGAGGATATTGCCAAAGGCAGACAAGAGCTCATGAAAATGTTTGAAGCAATGCCTGAATCAGCTTATGAATTGTCCCTGAGTGATCTAGTGGAGCAGAAGGCTGCCATGTTGAAGAGATCAAATGAGGAAGTGCAAACAGAAAAACATAAAGTAGAGGAGAGGAGTTCAGGAAAGTAGGACAAGAGGAAGACAAGTGGAAGCTATATAAATGGGTCAAGTAAGAGTAAGGGAGAAAATACTAAACCATTTCTTCTCAATATATTTATTCCCAGAAGCTTGAAAAACCGATTTCATTCTACCTCTAGGTCAATACCCACAAGTTTTTCTCAGGTGAAGAGCCATGATTTAGAGAAAGGATCAGGGAATACATATCCTGTTGCAAACCTGTATAAGATAAAGATGTCCTATTCTTCTACTAGTTCTTCAATTGGCTTCTCCAAGGTGTCTCCTAAACCATCTTCTGCCCAGGATGGTCAGTCTTATCAAGTTCTCCCAGCTTCTACCATACATATGGGTTATAATTTTGGCCTTTGGAAATTGAGTATGAGTCAATGCTCATTCTGTTGCAGATACACTTTCTTCTCCAAGACCATTTGCCAGGTGCTTCTTCTATGTTTCTCTTCACGCAACTTCTGAATTTTCAATTTCTGACCATTGAATATATTTTATCTTAATTATGAACTAGAAAACCCCAGGGTTCAAGCTTAACTCCATGCTTAATAACCACCCATGGCTTAAGAAGTCCACACCAGTCACTTACAAATTCCGAACATCACAATCTATCTACTTACAATTTCACTTATAACAGCCCCAGTGCCTTGAGATGCTATCTTTTACTCTTAAAATGTGGGAAAAAAAGGTTATAACTTAACGAGGAGGTAGCACCTTCATTAAGAACTGATTATTTTATTAAACCTATCATTAAGGAGTGGAAATATGGAACCTTAAAAAGTTTGCTTTAGATGTTTCTTCCCACGTTAGTCTTGTTGTCGAGTGTGAAGTTTTATAAGATTTTATCTCTTTATGATCATGTTTTATCCATGTCGGTTGACATCAGAACAATTTTTGGCATGCAAGTAAACTTTGAGAAATCAACCCCTAATTCATCCTGAAGTCAAAGTCTTTCTGCATATACATCAAAAAATGTTAGGACATGCTAGTGAAAAGTTGGAAACTACTAATTAACTATTGCTTGTTTTCTTTTCGTTTATTTTTTTACAACGAGAATCGATAATTAACTACTGTCATTTTTCTTTCTATTTCTTTCTTTTTCCTTTTTTTTTTAGTATTAGGAGAATTTATTTCTTTTTCCTTTTTTTTTTCAGTATTAGGAGAATTTATTTCTTTTTCCTTTATTTTTTATTTTTTGGGTATTAGCAGAATTCCTAAACTTACTACCTGTCTCTGAGGAGGCCCAGGGTCATGTCTGAGGGACTGACCCTATACTCCTGAACCTAATGCATTATGCAACTCCCACAGACACGCTAGGTGTGTTAACTGAGTTTCAAACCTGGGTGGGGCCTCAATATTGCTTAGCAAAAACTTTCTTCCTTGGACTAATCTGGGGGAGGTCCAGGATCAACCTTTGTGGCTGCCTTATAACACCAAGAGTATATCCAACAACCTGTAAGCCAGATATAAGCCAGATATACCAGATCTTATGATTTAGCAGGAGCCTTATAACACCAAGAGTATATCCAGCAACCTATAAGCCAGATATAAGCCAGATATACCGAATCTTATGATTTAGCAAGAGTGGAGACTCTAGGAAATGGGGAGTCTACTCCTTGAGGCGAGATCATAGCAAGCCATATACTCAATGGGATTTGAACCGCGGTATCGTTAGTTTCACCCAGTGAAGCCATATACTCAATGGGATTTGAACCGTTGTCTCGTTAGTTTCACCCAGTGAAACTTACCGTTAAACCACATATCATTGTATAATTAACTATTCTCTATTACTTGAAACATTTCTAAAACTTTAAAGTCCCTGGCTAATTGGATTGCTCTAACACTGAGCTGCTTGCCCTTTCATGAGGTGGATTAATTGAGTTTCGAACCTGGGCGGGGCCTCAATATTGGTCAGCAAACACTTTCCAATGCAGGTCGTCCATCGTTTGGCCTAGCACAATAGGCTAATTAACAATTGTTTTTTACTTGAAACATTTCCGAAACTTTTAAGTCCTTGGTTGGTTGGATTACTCAAACACTGAGCCACATACCCCATGCAAACACTTTCCAATGCAAGTCATCCACCATTTGGTCTAGCACAATAGGCTAATTAACAATGTCTGTTACTTGAAACATTTCCGAAACTTTATATTCCTTGGCTGGTTGGATTTCTCTAACACTAAGCCACTTGCCCCTGCATGAGGGATGCCCTTAAGGGTTCAGCATAGATGTGTGTATTCCTATTTCCAATACCCTCATCAGTCCACACTTTGGCTAAGGTCCCTTGCCTAACCTCAAACAAAACTAGCTCTATCCCTGTCTTGAAAATTATACATACTAAGATTTACCCCAGATTTTCCCTTGGCCAGTGTGATGTTGTACTACTGAGCTACATGCCACTTCATTGTGGGCATCATTAATGGTTCAACGTAGATGTACGAATTGCTATCTCCAACAAAGAAAACACCTAATTTGGAAGTAAATCATCAAAACTGAATGAAAGGGAATGCATGATGAACAAAGTTTTTATGCCAACATTCTACCATATTCCAAAGTTGTCATGTTTGAATTCTAAGTAATTTATATAGATTTTAATCATTGCTTTACGTTTAATTGAGTATAATTTCAGCCCAATTTGTTTCATATTTAATCATCCCTGAATTAGGTGTGCTCATGCTCCTAAGTCATGACTTTTGGACCTGTGTGTGGAAGTGCTTGTTGCTCTGTTTACAAAGGTTTTGAAAGTGGTCATTTCAAAAGTCATCCCTGTTTCCAAATGTTGTCCTTACCCTGTTTCAGGAAACTAAGACTTCAAAATATTGTGCTCTTTGGTTGAATCGAAAATTTTATTTGCATATTAAAGAATGGGAATCCAAAAGGAAAAAGTGGTTCCATTTAAAGATATGTGCAACCTAAATTATCCAAATTCTTTTTATTACACTCCATCCATATATTTCGTTGCAGCATTCCTAGTCCTTTAGTATTCAATTATAACTCTATAAAATCAAGATGGCCATCCATATTCAAAGGCTTTTGCTTTTCTTTGCGTTATCTTCTAATAAGGATTTTTATTTCCAAGTAATTCAACTACCAAAGGTAGTACATGCGAGTAGAGAAGTAATTCAACTATCAGTTATTCTCCTACATAGTACATGCTTTGATAGATTATAACAAAAGTCTTACCAATACAATAACATTGATTGTTGTATGTGGACATTTTTGTTCAAGATGGTCCATTACATAATCAAGATGAGGAGCTGGATCATGCAATTGCACTTTCTCTTTCTGAAGAACTAACCAAACCAGATGGTATATGATGGAAATTTCATTTTTTTACAGTTACTTTTAGTTTAATTATATCATTTAGCTCAATGCTTTTCATATATTCAACTAAACCTTTGTTGCTTAACAAGACTTTGTCATTTCCATGTTTTAGTGAAACTGTTTATGGTTTGATATTCTCATACAACCTTTATCAAGTTACATGCACCCTCATTAGAAAAAACAAGAAAATTTTGCTTGCCATGACTATATTTCTTTGTCATTGTTGACTTAAGAAAGTCTTTTAGCTAAGAAACTAGTTTCAAGGTTATGGCATAACTTGTCATATAAATTGAACAGAATTTATATCCAAAATGTTAACTTGTAAACTACTTAGTTGGTTTTATGCTTTCCATTTAAAATCTACTTCAGTTTGAACTTTGAACGAGTTGTTCCATAGACTTGAATATTCAGATATTTTGGTGTAAGGATTAAAAATTAGCCCATAAGGCCTCTCAATAATTCATTTATTTTATCTAATATAACATTTACTATTAAATTAGAACCACTCAGAACAAATATGTCATAGATCAAGATCATACTTTGTAGAGTGTCGTAGAATAAAAATAGGAGCAAGGACATTGAGTTTTTTTGGTTTTCCTGGTTCTTATTCCTTTGGTGTATCTTTGCACCTTTAGGGGCAATTGCTAGTTTAAAGTCTAATTCTTTAAAGGGTGCTAGCTCAATGGAAGAGCACCGGCTTTATAAGCAGGAGGTTGGTGTTTTGATTCCATCGTGCCCTAATATTCATATATAGGGAATGACGAAGATCAGTTTTTGGTGACGGATGCTCTTTTGACCATCACCAATGAGCTTATGGTGAGATTTTTCGACCCTCACCAAAATATGAAATGATAATGGTCAATGAACGCCACCATATATACGCATCAATAGTGATGACCATTAAAGGTCCGTCACCATAAAACGTTGTTGTTTATATGAAATGGTGAGGGTCACTGTTTGTCATTATAGTCATTATTCGTGACAAACCTTGATGTCACCAATGCGTTTATGGTGACAGTCAATGAACGTCGCCATATATATGCACCAATAGTGATAGCCATGAAAGTTCCATCACAAAAAATCGTTGTTGTTAATATGAAATGGTGACAGTCACTATTCGTCATTATAATCAATATTTTTGATGGACCTTGAATGTCACCATAACACATACTTTCGGTGATGCCACCTTTGGTGACATTCAGTTTTTTGGTGACGGAGGCTATTTTCCATCACTGTTGCTCATATGAAATGGTGAAGGTCACTATCCATCACTATAAATCATTATTGGTGACGGACCTTGAATGTCACCGCAAAACCTATACTTTCGGTGAAGCCACCTTTGGTGACATTCAGTTTTTTGGTGACGGAAGCTATTGTCTGTTACCATTGCTCTTATGAAATAATGATGGTCACTATTCGTCACTATAAATCATTATTGGTAACGAACCTTGAATGTCACCACAACACCTATACTTTCGGCGACGCCACCTTTGGTGACGTTTAGTTTTTGGTGACAAAGGCTCTTTTGACCCTCACCAATGAGCTTATGGTGACCATTTTCACCCTTCACCAATGTGTTTTTTTCTTGTAGTGTATTGAAACTATCAAACGACATCAAACAAATAGTTTGCATGAGTTTGGAGGGTGTATAAATCCAACTCCATTTCTGAAAACCATGGAAGAGGGTGTAAGCTTGTTTGATACCTTGCCAAGGGAAAGATCTCCATTTGATGAAGGGCTTTCTTCTCAAGAGAAAGTCATGAAGATTCCTCCTTTAATAGAAGACGAAGATCTAAGGTCTCTTATTGATGATGAGGCAACTTCAACTATTGAAGAGGAGGAATAGAAGGCAGGAGATGATAACGCAGTCATAACAAAAGCACCTCAAGCACCTCATGAAGAGGAGGATGGAGAACTTGCTCCAAGGAGAGAAACTCTTGCACTATTGCAAGAGGTTCCAAAGGGTCTCACATATACAAATCATGGCACCACACATGGGAAGCATATACCATCATTGTCAAATGATGAAACCTAGAGGATAGAAGAAGGAGGAGAGGAGGGGACACATCACATGATGAGGAGAATATACCCCCCTCTGTTGGAAGAACAAAGAAGGAAAGAGGACCTATGCAATAAAGGCAAGGACAAATCTGTCCACCCGCTTTCACATCCTGCTCTATGCCTTGATGCTTCTTTGCAGTAAGGCATTCCACCAGGGAGACCTCTTGATTGGAGGGAAACTAAAGTGTTCTCTCAACTATGGGTAGCATTTGCATACACTTTTCTAAGGAAGGAGCCTTGGGAGAAGCTAGCACAGCGTAGAGAATCTCTCATGAATTCAGAAGAGAGGTAAGAAATTTTCTGAAATGGACATTGCTATCTCCCACTTAGTTATCTGCACTGAGAAAGGAGAAATCAGAAGTCTATGATGGCATGGACATGAGGACACATGGAAACTCCATATCTTTGGGGCAGCCCATGGTATCTTCATTCACAAAAGATATTTTTGAACATGATAAGAGGATGTTAACACTCTTGCATGCATGGGCCAAATTAAGGAAGTATTGGAAGACAAGGACTTTCCGAGGGGAATTTGCTTTCCATCTGCTTCAATCTTGTCTTGAGCAAGATCATCTGCAAAAGAGGCAGCAAAAGAAATATTATAATGCTCCAACATGTGATTTTTACATTAAGCATGTCGAAGAGGATAGCCATGATATGACAGGGGCTGCATTTCAGACCTCTTCAGCACTGTCATTCTTGGGAAGCCTAGATCCTTCTTGGGATTCCAAACTCATGATGGAATAATCCAAGGACCTTTTCACATGTGAGGTTCTTGATGGGAAGGTAATGGATGGAAGGTATAAGGTAGTTGAGGGAGTCATTTATTTCCATGATCATATCTATTTGGTTAGAGGCTCCAAGCTCAAGGAAAAACTACTAAGTGCAACGTATGAGATCCTGCTTTCCAAACCCACTGGTTTCATTAGAGCATACCATACTATATTAGTGGGATTCATGTGGGAAAATTTCAAAGAAGAGGTGCACTCTCATATGAAGAAGTGCATGGATTATTTGTTGGATGAGGAGGAACATAGCCTTTGGGAAGAGTCATCATGCACACCTCCTTACTCATTGAATGTGAGAGGGGACTCATCCATGAGTTACCTCACTAATGAGAAACAAGTGTATGGAAGGAATTGTATTCCATAATATTATGATGTATTTCCTAAATGCTTGTATTTTTCTAACATTCACTTGCAGGGCTTTGCTCCTAGAAGGAACACTATTTATGATGAGCTTCATAGGCCACTCAAGGCCATGGACTATGTTGATGCAGGGCATTCCTTGGACGATCTTGGAGAGTTATTATATTCTTCATGGTGTGATTATCTTACACCAACTATGATGCACCTTCTCCAAGCATGCAAGAAGGATGGGGCAGCAAACAAGTGTTGGGGGAGGCACTTGTCATCTTCTATTCTATGGAAGTTAAGAGTAAAATTGTGTTGGTTGCACAAGAGGGAACATATTCCTTCTCCTTTATCATATATCGTAGCTAGCATGATTCTAATTATGACTCCATATTTTTGAAATGATCGTACTCTTGGGAACATGGTTGGAGGAAAGGCACATTGGTGGAATGTGTCCTTGGGGAAAGGAATTTCCCACATTTTCTGCACTACATGTTCTAAGGGGAGCATGGGATACTTTATGGCCACTATAGTATGTCATTTATTTCTTCATGACGTGGACCATATGATGGAGTGGAACACTTGGGATATGCCTCTCATGAACCATTGGGAGGAGCTTTACTATGAATTACCTAGTTGGAGGGTGATTCATTTCATTTAGATGATAGCACGGAGGAAGGAATCTTTCATTGGTGGAGAAATTCCCCATATAGTCCATCACTTATATCTTGAGGAGGCCATGGATCAGAAAGAAAGTTTCCATAGCAACCTTCCATTCTTTCATGATGAGAGCCCTTGGGTTTATTCACCAAAGGCCAACTTCCACACTTGGAAGAAACCATTGGGAGACAACGTTATTGCAGAAAATCAAAAGCAATGGTGGGAATTGTTGACGGAGGAGGCCAGAAGAAGAAGACGGGAGATTTTGAAACACCCTTGCAGTTTCTTGAGGACAAGAAAAATTTGGGAGGGGGAGACTGTAATATTCCTAAATTAGCTTACAGCTAATAGGAATATTAATTTTTCCTTTAAAAATCAAGTTGAATGAATAAAGGAGAAAGGAAGCTCATTAGTTGCTTAAGAAGGAATAAAAATCCCTCATAATGTGAAAGGGGATCATGAAATAACCATATCCGGCATCCACATGTGTGAAAAAGATCAATGTTTGACCAAGTCAACATGATTTATCCTCAAAGAGTGGATCCTAAATAAAGACAGTTCAATGTGAATGAAGATCAATCGAGCTAGTCAAAATGAAGACACCTTGAGTGTGAAAGGAGACAAGGCATGAAGACTCAGTCAAGGTTGACCCTATCAATATTGATTCGGTCAAGCTTGACTAAATAAAACTACGTTGTAAAAGGATGATCCTCACTAATGAAGACAACGTGATTTTGGTGGAGAAATCTTTGCATGGAAGCAACTTCCTAATGGGGTGGGACCCTTGGTGAGGAAGCTCATCATCTATATAATGAAAAAATGATAACCTTAAGGGGTTATATTGGAGATTATATTGTATGTGTTCTTTTTAGACTTCCTGCATACCTTGGCTATTTAGCTAAGTTTGTTGCACTGCTTAGTGCAAGGGTTTTTCCCGGGCAAGAATTCCCTACTCTTTCTTGGAGATCTTGTCTAAGAGATCTAAGAGGAGATTTATGAGCTGCATTTTCGACTACCTGGTGTTCTTCCAAGCACTTACCTTCAGCAAAAATGCATTCCCTTCAGAAAAATGCCTTATTTCTTAAGATGTGCAGTGGGAGGGGTCAAAACCCCACTTTTATGAGCTAGTTTCCCAAGAGGAGGATCAACCTTTCTTTGGGAAAGCTAGAAGGAGAGTATACAGCCATTTCTTGCATGTTCAGCCATTATCATGCAGATCTTCAACTATACAATGTGATTCAGCCACAGATCTGTAGCAGCTCTTTCTTGTATATCTTTTCTGTCAAGAAACCTTTACCGAGTCTTCTTGGATCTGTATAAAAGAGACTAGATCTCTGTTTTTATGCCTCATTGAGTAATATAATAGAAGATCTGATTTTTCTCTCTATTTTCTGAGTTTTATCTCCATTAGACTGTGCAGACTCTTTATGCAGCAATTTCTGTGTGTTGCAGTCTTGGGGTTTCATCAATTTTAAGTTGTTTTGAGCATGGGAGGCTTGTTTAACTAGGCTAAAGGAATTTGTTTCTAAAAATATATTTCATGCACGTTCTATATTACATATTCTAAGGGACACAACCATTATTTTCCACTGTTATAACTCCATCTTCAGAAAATAACGTTCTTGGGGCCAATATTACTGCTTTTCCCCACTTGGAGACATTGTATGAAGGCATAGTTTGCTGTTGTGATTGTTATTTGACGACTATGTGTTTTAATACACTATATAAGCTGATTTCTTGCTGCTCTCCAACTTTGGAATACCTTAGGGTATTCTCATTGTTGTATAAAATCCCTCTTTTGGGATATTACACTTCATCACACTCTCCCTCATCTTCATCACCCTCTCTTTCACTGTTTTTTTCATCTTGATCAAAACTGCTTTCTTCTTGATCATCAGTGCTCTCATCATGATCATCTCTGCTTTCTTCATGATCATAAGTGCTCTCATCATGATCATCTTTGCTTTCTTCATGATCATCAGTGCTCTCACCATGATCATCTCTACTTTGTTCATGATCATTAGTGCTTTCTTCATGATCAACTTTCTTAGGGGAAAGTGTATGAAGAAGGTTTATTTTGGAAATTGATTCATGAGATGAAGATGAACCAAGGTCAATGGAGGGCGATGGAGGGGCATGAGGAGTATTTTGAGAAGATGATGGAAAACTTTGTAGAGGGATGGAGGGTGAAGTTGTGAAATCATCATGGGTGATAAAGACCTCCCAAGGAATGCATTTTTGCTTTAATTGGTGTGAGACAATTACCTTGATCAGAGAATGATGAAACATGCTTGACATTTTTTGGGCTGGAGGTCTCTTTCGCATGATGGAGGACATTTTTTCAATGCTTTTGCAGAGGTAGTAAGACATGCGAAGTAGCTTGGTCCTGGTAAAATGCATGAGGATTCTAATATGATAGGAATAGACACTGGAGAACCTACCCTCACAGGTAAAGTATTTCATGATAATATTCATGAGGAGGGCATACCTGTCCAATAGATGAGAAAAAGAAAAAATGGCTTTGCATTCAGCTTGAAAACTAGGTTTCAAGAATGGATGATAATGGGTCAAGTCAAGATGCTTCTATTTAAACCACCTTTTTCCTATGCTAGGTATTCCAGTGGCTTTAGAGATAGCACTGGGGGTCAAATCAAACCTCACCCCTGCTAGATGTACTTTATGCTGGTGAAGCCTTAGGGCAAATAACTCGGTCAACTAAGGATGGCTTTTGATCTCTTGTACTTTGTTACAGAACTCAAAACACCCTAACTCTTGGAAACAGGAAAGAATAGAAGGGGAGGCTATCAGTTCTGCAGTGCTTATGAGTTCAAACCTATTGGGCTTCCCTCCCTTCTTCTGTTTTTTTCTTGGACTTGTCTCTTCATTTCAAGGAAAATTTTAAGGATGAAATTTTATCTTAAAGTTTAGAAACTTTCGTGAATCTTAATAGTCCCCAATATGTAAATTATACATTTTTTGATAATATTTTTGTGAAAATATTTAGGTTTCTAATTATTATATATTAGTATATATAATTTTTTGGCGATTTTTGGGGTAAAATAATTTTATATTATAAAATTTGGGCAAACAAATTTTCAAAAAAAGGGAAATTGGCGAATCGTTTTTTGGAAAAAGCATGGAAAATTAGCCCACCTACGAATATTAGCCCCTAAAAGTTTCCCTGCTTCATTTAGGTTAATCCTCTCCTCTTCACACATGGTGTTTTCTTCACCCCTCCCTCAAACTCTTTAAACAGAAACGAAATTTTCTGTGTGAAATACTGAGGAAAAAGGTTTAAGGGGATATTGAGCTTCCAAACAAGGCTAGGATACTAGCAAAGAATAGGTTAGGTTTTATTTTCAGGTTTTCTTCAAGCTTTCTTTAACACAAATTAGGAATTTACTTAGCGCCCTTATCCCTTAGAAAATCATGAAGATGTGATAATTAGGGAAAATACCTCTTAAAAGTGCCTTCCACATCAAAAAAAATCTTTGCTGAGCTTCGCGAGCAGTTTTGGAACTTCTGCAGGGTTTCTAGGCAGTTAATGCATTTTTACGCGAGGAGCGCAACACCCTGGGTAGGCCTAAACACAAACGCATTCAGCACTGCATGCCCATTGTAGGAGTGCAGTGTCGTTGGCCCGGGCGGGGATGAACGTAGCGTCGGGCGATATGTGCAGTGGCGAACGCGATAGCACTGGGTGGGCACAACTGCACAAGAGTCAGGCGGTGGAAACAAATGCCAGAGCATAGCACTGGGCGGACACAGCTGCATGAGAGTCAGACATCGGTTAAGCAGCCACTCCTACACACCGGGCAAGCTTGAAAGAGTGCAGTGCCTACTTACAAGCGCATAGCGTCCAGAAGGTTTTTACAATGGTGGAAGCTACAGGAGCGCAACGTCCACTTACAGGTACGCAGCGTCCAGAAAGTTTTGCTCGAGGATGCCTTCAGAAGCCAAAAATTTTCACTATGTTTTGAAAAATATGGAATGGAGGGAAAAAGGAGCTATTATATTATTTATAACATTCTTTTGAAATAATTAAACTCTAAAACCCTATTTCTAAAGTCCTTTTTGCACTTATTTCATTTTGCATCCTTCCCCCTTGCCAATGTCTTTTCACTGTTCTTTTCACTAATGTTTCTTTCTGCAGCTGGTTATTTTTTCAGACCCTTGATGATCCCCTACTTTGTCATGAACAAAAATCATTTTTCCTTCCATATCCTTGAAACAAACCTTTGACTTTCCATTGTGAAATTTTAACTATCAAAGTTGAATTTTTGTTTCTTCAGTGCAATGGCACACAGTGCCCTAAAATTTCATTCTTTGACCTTTAGACCTCTGAGTTTGTCTTTTGATCCAGTGGATTTTGTGTCTTTTTCACCAATCTTGGAAAATAGTTAGGAATCCTCTACTATTGAGGAATGAAGGTTTTCTTTGCCATTTACCAAGACCATTTTGTTCATTTTCCCAATTTCTGAAACTTCATGAATATTTGGAAAAACAAACAAAGCTGCCCTCCAAGTTCTCAAAAGGAAATATGCATTTGAACTCACTTCTTATGCCCAATAAAGTCTGCAATGCTTATTTGCAAGGTCAGAAGAATTCTATAACTTTTGTAACCTAAGTACTTTTACACTATTGGTAAAAACATTCATGTATTTTCATTCTCAACTATAAACACACTTATTGTTCCTTTCATGATTGTGATTGTCTTTCTTGATGTTGGTCTTCATCTTTTCCTTCACCAAATGACTCATCTGATAATCTTTTTTTTTTTGTCTTTTTGTAGGAGTGTGGCAAAGGGAAGTTGTCCCTCTACCAGTTTCGTGCTTTCGGCAAGAAATCCTTTCTAATGATCTCTTCGCTGTAATGTTCCATATTTCTCATATGCCACTGTCCTTTTGAAATTTACACAGATCTTTTGATGAGCAGTAATTTTACTACTTATCATGAGATCAGGATCTTCCTGTAGCCTTTAGCTTTCTGTACCTTTTATCAACTGTAAATGACTTCATGAACTCTATTAGGTGTCTTTCCTTACTTCTGTTGTGATTTTAGACTAATCTTCAAGGCATCTCTGTAGAAATGCTGGAATATGATAATGCATTCTCTTGAAAATTCACTATTGGATCAAGAGGGCACCTTTGGAGGTTGTTGGACCTTATTCAGATAATGATAAAATTTAACTCTGTGCTCTCTTGAATTCATTTTTGACTTCCTGTGTCAACAATGAAATGAGAATCATGATGGCGCATGACCTAGGGAAACCTAATTGACTTATTTGCAAGGTCTTGGAATGGGTTTCTTGACTGAAAGTTTGAAACAGGGTTTTGAATGAAGACACAGGGTTTGGACACTCTGTCTGTGCATCGCCATCCTAGACAGCTAGAAATCTTGTTTTACTTCAAAGGGTTTTTTTAGTAAGGACCTTTGAAAACACGATTGCTTGAGGTACATGGTGAATAGGGGAAAACGTTTGGTTGACTTTGTGAGGCAAGGGGTGAGAAGTATAAGGCTTAGGGAAAATGAGACATAGGGTTATAGGCAAGGTTGAAAAATATAGAGAGAGTGAGGGACACTAGTCCAGGATGGGGTTTTATCTGGATAAACAGATTTTCCATGCTTGAACAGAGAGGAGGGATAGTGGAAATTATCTCTTTGAGGAGATTTCTAGAAGATACAATGATTCTGGAATTTTGATTTCTAGAAATCTGAGACAAAGAATTTATTCATCTAAAACAGGTGAAAATTACTAATGACTAATGGTGGCTCTACTTGGGGAGGGCAACTCCTTTTCAAGAGGTGTTCAGAATTGCAAATCTTCGGCTTATGAAGACCAGTGCCTCATCCATTGGGCGGATTCTCTCTTTTCTTTTGTTGATTTTTTCCTTGAAGTAGTAATTTTGAAAATATGAAAGCATGATTAGCTCAGCTTTGCCTTTACCTACCCAACCTACTTGCCTAACATATTTTCTTCTTTGAGTGCACTTGAACTGGCAAACCCATTGATATTTTATTTTGAAAAATGGAAACAAACTATCTACTTCTACACTCATCTCTTTCGAGTGTTCAGATTAGGCTAATGAACTCCTTTGATTCTCTACCTATACTATTCAACTGTCAATGTTTAACTATTTGACAGGACTTCATTCACTAGGCTAAGACATGAAATTGAAAACATGACTAAATCAGGATTCGACAGTCTGATTTATCATGAGTTTGTGGCATAACAATAAGCTGCACACAAATGTTATTTTTGTACAAAATAAGATTTAGAAAAATCAGGGCTAGGATACATAGTTTTCTATTCATCCCTATTTTCCTCTTTGGTTTTTTTTTTAGCATGTGGAACCAGTATCTTCTCTCCTAATCTATTTTCTTCGACAAGTCAAGTTTGAAATAATTTGACCAGCAGTCTTTTCACTAACTTATCAACAATAAATTTTAAACATATTCAACTATGATTAGGCTAGATAGTTCAACAAGACATCATTTTGCACTAGTAGTGGCATTTAGACTTGCACACTTTCAGTATTACTATTTTTTGGGTATGGGGCTGTACCTTTCTTAGAATTTGTCCTCTTTTTCTGTTTTTCTTATGTTTTTGTGTTTTCTCTCTTTTTTAATTTTTTCTTCAAACTATGATATGTATAATGACTGAAAATTTAGAACTAGGAATCCTTGCAGAAGTAGTGTTTTAGCGTCCTGCCATTGACAGGACCTCCAAATGTTTCAGTTCCATCAAGTTCTTGTAAAAAGAAGGCATTGTTTCCTATAGCTGAACTGATAATGAATGGAGCTTTCCACAAGTTTTCAAACTTACCATGTTTACCTTTGTCTTCTCTCCTTGAGTCCCATTTCAACACCTTATCTCCAATCTGAAAATCGTTGTCTTTAGTTCTTCTGTCAAATATTTTCTTTATATTTTCCTGCACTAACTGTGTCTTTTTGTACACCTCCTCTCTTGTCTACTATAAATGGATAGTTTTGTTCAGCCTTCTTTGCATGTCATTTTCCTCTGATTGTACTTCTTGTCACAGTTTCATTACCGAGACTCCCAAATATGTCGGGAAAATGGCATCCATGCCATACACTAATTGATAGGGAGACATACCGATTGATTTCTTGGTGGTTATTCTATTAGCCCATAGTGCATGCACTAGCTTTCCATGCCATGCCTTTTGATTTTGTTCTAGAAATTTCTTAATGATACTGACTAGGATTTTATTGGAGGACACAACTAACCCATTACCTTGAGGGTAATAAGCTGTGGAATGTCCTAATGTGACGTGATATTTATAGCAGAAGTCAACCATTATTTTGGATGTAAAGGTGGCTGCATTTTCCGTGATGATTTTCCCGGGGAAACCGAATCTAAATAGAATGTTGGTCTCAAGAAATTTGATAATGAATGAATCGGTGGCATTCCTAGAGGGGATGGCTTCTATCCATTTGGTAAAGTAATCAGTAGCAGTGAGGATCCATTTGTGTTGGGTAGATGAAGAAGGGTGAATCTCTCCAATGATGTTTAAACCCCACTATTGAAATGGAGCTTCAACAATGATCAGATGCAAAGGCAAAGGTAAAAGCTTTCTCTTGCCATCAAAGATTTGACATTTATGACAAGTCATGACTAGTTTGTGGGTGTCAGGAAAAAGGGTGGGCCAGTAGTAACCGGCTCTAAGGACTTTGTTATTGTGGTTTTCCAATAAAGATGGCCCCCACATTCTCCTTGTGCATTTCATGCATGATTTTTCCTGCATCATCCTCAAGCAAACATTCAAGCAGTATACCAATAGGATTCTTCCATTATAGAACTCCATATAAAATACAGAATCTTAAATATTTTTGTTTTAGGAATCTTTCTTTTGTTTTTGATAAGGTAGGGGGAGCATTATGATAGAAAATCACATAAAGAATATCAGCATACCAAAGTGAATTTAGAAATACTTCTTCAACATGAGGATTTGTGCATTCTTCTTGTTCTTCTAAAGAGTCAACCAAATTTATATCTAATGCTTGTAGATTTGTTTTAGCCATGAGTTTTGCAAGTCCTTGTCCCTTAATCAGTTTAGTGGGTCTGATTTCTAGATCATATTCTAAAATAATAGTAATCCACTTTCCCCTTTCACCATCGGGATCCTGATTTAAGATATCTCTAACAGCTGTGTGTGGAACAAAAGAAATAATATGAGAATGCAAAATATAAAATCTGAGTCTTTCAGTGCTTTTATTAATGCAAAGGCCTATTTTTCCATGATGTTATATTTTAGGGGAGCATCCCTAAGGGCTTTGCTGAAGAAAGCTATGGGTTGTTCTTGTCTGATCGTGTTTTTTGTAATAACACTGCAGCCACAATCTGTTCAGATGCAAATGAGAAAATATAGAAGTCTTTGGTGAAATCAGGACCTATCAGAACTAGTGTTTTGGTGAGTGCTTGTTTAACTAGTTTGAAAGATTGTTTGGCTTCCAAAGTCCATTTAAATTCTACCTCTTGTTTTAGCATGTTTGTAATATTTCTCAAGATTCCTGCAAGGTTAGGGATAAATCTTCTTAAGAAGTTGATTTTCCCAATAAAGGATTGCAATTCCTTAATGTTTCTGAGATGGATGATTTGCAATATGCCTTCAATTATTTTGGGGTCTATTTTGATTCCTTCTTCAGAGATGATGTGGCCGAGGATTTTTCCTTCCTCGAGACCAAACAATGTTTTCTTGGGATACAAAGACAAGCCATATTTCCTACACTTTTCGAAAACTTTTCGAAGGTTGACCAAGTGCTCTTCGTCGGTTTTAGAGTAAACAGTGATGTCATCGAGGTAAATGACTATGAAGTAGCCTATGTCTTCTAAAAAGGCTATGTCCATGGACCTTTGGAAAGTGGCTCCCGCATTCATTATCCCAAATGGAATTTTAACATACATGAATGTACCCTAAGGTGTGGTGAAGGTGGTTTTGTGCTCATCACTTGCGAATACTAGCACTTGGTTAAAACCGGAAAAACCATCAAGTAGTGAGATCAAGTTCAAGCCAACTACCTTTTGAAGTATATGGTCCATTTTAGGAAAATGAGAGTTATATTCCAAGGAAGACCTATTCAAATTTCTAAAGTCAATACAAAGCCTGATTTCTCCAGTTTTTTTCCTAACTGACACAAGGTTGGAAACCCATTCAGAGTATCTGAGAGGAACTATTATCCCGACGTCATACATATTTTTGATCTCTTGTTCAACTAGAGGTAATAAGACATGGTTTATTCCTCTTAACTTTTGTTTGAAAGGTTTCTGGTTCTCCTTGAGAGGAATTTTGTGTTGAATAATGCTTGTGTCATAAAATTTTAAATCTTGGTACCCCCATGCAAACAAATCTTTAAACTCTTTAAAGAGCTCATTGTATTTTTGTTTTATGTGAGGAGGAAGGGTCTTAGAAATTTTGATCATTTTAGGTTCCCTCGTGCTCCCTATGTTGTATTCCTCTACATCGGCCTCAGTAGACTCTATCTTTGGTTTCTTAGCTACATCATTAAAATCGAACAACTCTTCCAAAGGTGCAAGGCCTCTTGGTAATGTGTCATTCTTATAGTGTAAGACTTCAAGGTCTCTTTGGTCTAGGTCCTCACACATCCCATCTTTATAAGGATGTGTGATCAGATTTATATCAGCAAAAGAGGACAAATCTGTTTCATGATTTCTATCTTCAGCAGGGTCATCTTTCCCATGTTCCAAGCTAGGTTTAGTCAATGTAAATTCATTCCTAGATTGTAGGAAATCATCAATTTTTTCATCACCCTCAAATACCTGCCAATGATTAATGTTTTTGGGTACCGTAGGGAAATTTTTGACTTTGATAAGGTTTTAATTATTTGCAAGTGGTATTTGGCAATTACTGGCAGCAAAGGCGAGCTCGTTGGCAAGGCTGTTTTGGGCTCTAGGAATGTAGGTGAGCTCATATTTCTCGAAAGTTTTGAGGAGGTCTAGGGATGCATTTCTATATTCCCTTAATCTTGGGTTCTTAGCTGAGTATTCACCTTTGATCTGTTTAATGACCAGTTCTGAATCTCCTTGGGCTAATATTTTCTTAGCTTCTAAGTTTTCAAGTAAGTGTAAACTAAGGAGGAGAGCCTCATACTCTGAAATTTTATTAGTACATTGAAATTCTAACCTGAAGAATAGCCCTCGTTTGTGTTATGTATCCAAACACCAGCCCCTCAACTGGCCTTGACACATGAACCATCAAAGCTCATGTTCCAAAGTGTTTCTATTTCCTGTTTATCACTTAGTTGTTGTTCAGGGTTGATAGAGTTTTGGTTATCATTTTCCTCATTTGAGGGTGAACATGAGTGTTCTGGTGGGCCTAGCTCTTTATCACTTCCTTTTACTTGTGCACTAATCTCATGTTCATTATAAAAGATAAAAGAATCCAAATGTGAATGTATGGAATAAACCAGGGTGTCATTTGGCCTATCTAGCTACTCACCATATATTTCATGTGGGTTTCTCGGTACAATCTCTTGGTTTGATTGAAAACAGGGATAGTAGCATAAGACATGTCAAGTTGGAGGATCCCCAGAAGTTTGGCTCCCCAATATCGGGACAAGAGCATGCCATATTTGGGGGGAAATGTCAGCCAAGACTATATCCATGACCAGGCTCTTAGCAAGGATTTGTTCCAGATTGACACATAAGTCCTTGAGCAGTCCTAAGCATTTAACTCTGCTTGAATCGAAGGAATACAAATATTTGTAGGGCCTGGTTATTTTTAGGTGGTGTGGAAGGATAAGCTTCTCCACTAGGATTCTGCTGCAATTTTATGGGCTCAAGATCGGAATGGTCAATTTTACTTTGTGACTTGGTTCTAAAAAAGTTTCTAGTATGGTGCAAGTCAAACTGGGGGTCTTGCAATGTTGTAAGATGTTCAGGTACAGAGCTTGCTCTATGAATGGTCCTATAAGTAGCTAAATTTTCAGTTTCAAAAGTTTACCACAAAATTCTTTCCGGGTCATCAACTATGGTAGGAGGGTTTGGGTCCAGATGAGATCTAGTATTGATTCTTCACGAAGCCAGTTTTCAAATTCAAAATTTAGAGAGGCTGAAAGTTTATGACTATTTTTTGGAAGGCTGACCTCTCTTGGTGCTATCAAACTCACACTGTGTGTGACTAAGGTTCTAGATTTCCTGAGGTTGTTTTGTTGCAGTCCTATAGGAGTCTATAGATACTTTAGCAAAATTTAGAAGGCCTATTGGAGGCTAGTGGAGTTGCCAGGTGGATATTTTTAGTTGTTTTGAAGGTATGTTGTCTATGGTCCACCACCAATACTGATAAAAAGCCAATCTAGAAATGTTTTTGGGTTTTTCTGAGTTTCTATATGCAGACTGAAGGTTTGTAAGAGTGTCCTATAGCTCAGTCATCATTTTGCTAGGATGGTGAAAAATCTAGATTCTACTATTAGGCTATCATCTAAGTTCTCTATGATTTGACAAAGGTTTCTGACGTCCTAAAGGATACTTAGTTTGTCACTGACATCAGAGGTTTCATAATAATCACCATTGTATTAATGATAGTGATGAGGTGACTATAAATCATAGGATACTATTGATGAAGGGATTCTGGATTCCTAAGGGGTATTTTAGATTGTTATGAACTCAGAAGGTCCCACCGTGATTGCCATTATGTTAGGGTCCCGTGATTTGGTAGATTGGCTAACCAAATGATAGGGTAACATTAGACTGGTCTTTGGAGTCCTAGGACCTAGCCTTTCTGGACTCAGAGAGGGCTCTCTCTATTGTGCGAAGGATGTGAACTTGTTCGCTTTGGATGATTGATTTTAGGCTTGTTGTTTAAGTATAGTTTGTTTGTTTGTTTTGGGTTGGGGTAAGATGATCAAGTAGGATAGGTGGACTGAGAGAATATCAAATCAATTGGGCTATGGGGTTAGATGAAGTCTAGGGTGTATAAATGATGAAGCAGGGTGTATTCCAGGGCCAATTTAGCAAGGTTAATGGATCCTTTAGGTGATGTATGAGGTGGACATTAAGTTTTGTGAAAAGACTAAGAGGTCTTATACAGCTATAACTTGAAACAATAACTCATGAGGTATGGCAAACCATTAATCTCTATGAACAATACTCAAACTGATAAACATACAAGATGAACAATCCAGTGGTACATAGAAGCATTAGAACTCCTAACTTTAGAAATCCACCTTCAGCTTTTTTGAGAAAACACATAAGATAAACAAACAATTCAATATATCACGAGAGAACTCCTAAACAACATATATCAAACTATCAGGAACTTTGAAACAAGTTGATGAGCATAAGCGAAGGGTAAGATCGAAACAAGACCTCTTTGCATTGACCTAATCAATCAATATTCCATATGAGAACTTCACAATAAGTTTTTGAAAAACTTTTAAATAAGAAGGGCATGCCATAAATCATATTCATAAGCTAACATAAT
Organism: Pinus albicaulis; assembly: GCA_034641835.2. Lineage (NCBI taxonomy): Eukaryota > Viridiplantae > Streptophyta > Pinopsida > Pinales > Pinaceae > Pinus > Pinus albicaulis. The sequence goes on along the minus strand of CM076578.1, from coordinate 131,455,425 downwards.
AATCATTCATGAAACAAAGAAAAAGTTTTAGTAAGCCTAAGGAGCAATCAATAATTCCATAAGATGACTAAAAGAAGAAAACATCAAAGCTATAGCAAACAGGAAGTTTGAGGTGCTTCCATGAGAATATCTCAACCAATAATTTTTTGATCTATAGCAAGCAAGAAAAATGAAACAAAATGAGGACAATAAAACACTAACAAGTTAGAAAAACATCACCATTCACCAAGCTATGGAATCCTACAAGAAAAGCTTTTCCAACATCAAGCCACACAAGCCATTCATTCACTTCATAAAACCAAATATCTTCTCCAAGCTCATAAACCATGTATTTCTCTATAACACATCAAGTCCCAAATATTTACAATGAATCCTCATGGCTTATATAACAAGCAAGGAGGAAGAGAGCTCACTAGAGCATCTAGAAGCCTATTGGCCAAAAACAAATATCCCAACTTGTCCTTGAGGCCTTGCAAGGTCCAAGGCACAAAATATCTTCCAAAATATATTTTCCAAACTAAAATAGAAAAAACATTGACTTTTAGGCTCTGACATACATGAGGAAAATTTCCTAATGCACATTTTCTCAGTAACCACACAAGAGCGCGGCACTCTGTCTCAAATTTTGAAAATTTTCCAGGAGCGTAGCGCCAAAAAAGGTCTTTTTGCAACAGAGTTTTGGAGGCCTTCCTGATATCGGAAAAGGCTCCGTGATGGCCCGTTGGAAAGTTGTGGATGTCTACTTTCCAAATATACCTTTTTTTCCTCAAAAATACCTTTACAAGTTACCCAAAGAGTGGAAAATGTCAAATCTGCCAGGAGCGCAACACCTGCTAAAAAAAAAGGGCAAAAAGGTGAAAAATTGGGTGTTTTTGACCCTTTTGGGGGACCAAAACAACTCCAATTGAGCTAAAATTTGGTGAGCATACTCCCCTCATGATAAGGAATCCAAAAATGTAAGCTTATCCCTCTGAAAGTGCTCTAGGAAAAACCGCAACACCCAGGGTGCTGCGCTCCTAGGCTTAAAATTTTACAAAAAACAAAAACTTCAATTTTTCTCAAATTTGGTCAGTGGGTCCTTGAAGGGTCTTTAGAGACCTGTAGTGAAGATTGAGCCAAAATTCCAAGCCTAGCTTGGTATTTTCCATCATTTGGCACTAGAACCTCCCTTTGGGCAGTTTTGAGCTTTTTCCTTGCAAACTGATTTGTCTTTTTGTAGTGCTCAGTCATATTTCTTTGCAAGCTCAAGTCTTTGTTGGCCTTCTCCAATTTAGCCTCTAAATGTATATTTTCCCTTTCAATCCATGCTTCTTTTTTATGCTCAATTTCCAAGGCAAGGAGCTCGGTGAATGGAAATTTTTGGGCTCGGGCTACTTCTTCCTCTTTCTGTTTTGCCAAATATCTCCTAAGACTGTTGGGAAAAATACAGAGAGGGGGGGGGGGGGTGAATCAGTATTTAGTGCAGACTAATTTTTTTTTACTTTTTCTAAAACCCATACGCTACTTTACTGAACCCAAGTCGCGTATACACGCAGATATCCTCAATGAAACTCGCGTATTACCAGAGATCTCATTATGCAGATAGTTCTTTACTTAGATCATTGCATCATTCATACATTAGATGTTTAGTAAGCAGTAAACATGTGCAGTAAGAACAGAATAAATCATCACACATAAGCAACACACATGAACACCAGGATTTAAGGTGGAAACCCAATTCGGGATAAAACCACCGTTGCCGTCGTCTCAATCTTCAATATTTATTATAAAGAAAACATCTTACAACATTGTGCTGGCGCAGACTCATACCAGCACGCAGGCACCCACCTGCCGAAGGCTACAACCTTCTCTCGTTTACCAGCCTCTCTTAGAAGAGAGCTACTACCCCCTGCTCTCGTTTACCAGCCTCTCTTGGAAGGAAGCTACTACCCCCTGCTCTCGTTTACCAGCTACCACTGGAAGGGAGCTACAACCCCCTCACTGAAGGCTTCGACCCTCAGCACCACTGCATACCACGTTTCATCAATTTTCAAACTGGATCAAACAGCTTCAACACAACCCTTCACTTATCAACAAACATACTTTGCCCAATACTTCAAACAGAACAGTGAGACCACTGTAACCAAAATATCAGAGATAACTCAGACTTTAGAATAGATATGTAGATGTAAGCTCAACCTTGAACATTCATTAATTCAAATACCATACGTAGTTTTCCTCTATGTAACCCGCGTATATACGCGCCTTTATTCACTCCAACCTGCGTATGCTTCAGTGTATAGTAACTTTGTATACGCGACTTTTCTTCACCATGTATGCACGCGCTTTCCTTTTCACCAACTAGCGTATTCTTCTATGTATGCTTTCTTTTAGAATTAGTTCAGACTCATATTCAGATCTGAAATCAGATTTCTGTTCAGACAATCTATCAACCATACAGAACTGTTTATACAGTCATTCTTCCTTCATCAATTTAGTCATTGAATCATCAACCAATCAACCAACAACTTGATCTTTAATAAAAATAATCAGCAGCACAATCAACATTTAAACAACCCAAATCTATATGAATACATCATTGACAGATAGCAATAAAACAACAAAACAGATCAGTCATTTCATTCCACATACTTCAGCAAAACCCTAGATTCCATACGCGCTTTTATTTCACTGAACCTGCATATATACGCGCTTTCACAGAGACGAACCTGCGTATACTTCAGTGAATTTTATTTTTAGAAACCCTGACTGCCATACGCGCTTTTCTTTAAGCAGACCCGCGTATACACGTGCTTTTCATGAAACGAACCTGCGTATAGATCTACAAAAGATAAACTTTACAGAACAGACCAGATCTATAAACTTACCCAGATTTCTTCAATTTCTTCATCAGACTTGCGCCAGGTCTTCATCATTTCTTTTCAGATCATCCTAGAGATTCATCATTTCTAGATCTAGAGATCTTGAACCTTCATCATATCCATAGGTGCATCATATATTTAGATCTATCAATTAAGAACAAAGTTCCACTATGTAGATATACTTCAGAGTGAAGTATTCATTAAAACCCAGACACATGCACACCCTTGCACTATGATCTTCTTCTCCTTATATAGATTTAGCCTTTTACCAATACCATGAGTCAAAACCACTCAACTACTAATGGTATTCCTGGACGGGATCAAATAGATATTCCAGCGCTCAATACAATGGGCCAATACCATGGTAAATTCCCTTGGGTTTATGAATTTAGAGCGCAAATAGGGCATACGCGACTTGGCACGTACTTTTCCGTGTACATATGCTACTTCACCTTTACAAACCCGCGTATGCTTTGTGAAATATCATATTTATCATTTCTCTGGCCCTTACAGGAATTCCTTTCTCCATTACATCTGAACTTATTCTGTAGATACATCAGATTTACATCATTAACAAACTCATCAAGTCAGCTTTCATCAAGGACAACTTTATCAAGTAGGTTGCCATCAACTTCATCAAGTAGGTTGCCATCAAGGACAACACTTTGCATCATATTGCAAACAATCTCCCCCTTTGGACTTGATGGCAACCATGATGGTGTTTGATCACCACAACAGATAGATACATTGAATATAACCATTATGCAAACACCATGATATTCTCCCCCTATTCAAAAACCATGAAACTCTCCCCCTTTGACATCAAGGGCAAAGGGCGGATCAAAACCAAAACAAGGTTTTTCTTCTCATGTAGAAAGAAGAGTGCTGTGGATCTGATGTGCACTGAAGTTGCCATGCTGCCCCTGAGTTCATGCTAAATATTCAAACATATTTTTCAATGAAGTACATGACTCTATGACCTTTCCTATCACCAAGGACTCATACTTTCATCAAAGATCCAACCAAGTGGATTTACATATATGACTCAAGTACCCAACCAAGTGGGTTTACACATTTGATCAAGTCCTTACATTACAATTTTACATTATAGGTCTCAACATGACCTTTTCATCAAATTACAACAATGACCTTTTGTAAAAAATACCAAAAAGACCTCAAGAGAGAGATCATATTTCAGAACCATCATAATGCCAACAATGCATAATTCTTAGCTAGGCTAATGTTCCTCCTGAACCTGTACACCTGTTCTTGAGCCATTTCACTCCTTCATCTCCCCCTTAGCTTGTGCATCCTAAACACTTTCAACAGCAAATCATCAAGGCATCTGCATCAAATATCAGAAACAGAAATATGAGAGTTGAAACATCACCAGAGATACCCAACAGCACCACAGCTGTGCTGAAGAATGCCGACCCAGAAGAATTTGTCAGCAACCACCCATACGTGGTTTTATGTGTACAAACTCGCGTATATACGCGACTGTCTTTCAAGAAACCTGCGTATCCAATTTAATCTTTTGAATTTAAGCAGATCTGATCTTCTGCATGGCAAAGACTACTCCCAGCTTCTTTCTGACATATTCGAGCGCTTCCCTGGGCAGAGGTTTGGTAAATATATCAGCAACTTGTTCTTTGGAGGGAACATATGCTAACTTCACCTTTTGTTCAAGCACTTGTTCACGTAAGAAGTGATACTTGATGGGAATGTGCTTGGTCTTGGAATGCATAACAGGATTCTTTGAGATACTGATGGCACTTGTATTATCACACATAATGGAGATAGGAGGTGAACACTTGATTTGAAATTCTTGTAAGGTTTGCATCATCCAAAGAAGTTGAGTACAACATGATGCGGCAGCCACATATTCTGCTTCTGCTATGGATAAGGCAATAGATTTTTGCTTCTTGCTGAACCAAGATACTAACCGGGGCCCCATATAGAATGCACCACCATTAGTGCTTTTCCGATCATTGACATTTCCAGCCCAATCTGCATCAGTGTAAGCATGAAGAGTGAGATCAGCATTCTTTGGATACCATAGTCCAAAGTCTTGAGTTCTTTGTAGATATTTGAATATTCTTTTGACAGCCTGAAGATGAGACTCATTTGGATTAGCTTGGAATCGTCCAACAATCCCAACTGCGTGCATAATGTTTGGTCTAGTCCCACTGAGATAAAGTAGACTTCCTATCATAAATATGTATTCTGGTTGATTCACCTTGGGAGAATCATCATGAGAACTAAGATTACATCTGGTTATCATTGGTGTACTTACAGGTTTGCACTCTTCCATGCCATACTTCTTCAGAATTTGCTTAAGGTATTTTTCTTGTGATAAGAATATGCCATCTGTAGTTTGATGCACTTGCAAGCCAAGAAAGAATGTTAGTTCCCAAAGTAAAGACATTTCAAATTCTTGTTGCATAGCTGAAGAAAATTTCTGACTCATAGATTCTTCATTACTTCCAAAAATGATATCATCAACATATACAACCACAATCAATAGTTTATCATTTTCAATTTTTGTGTATAAATTACTATCAGCGGACCCTTTTGAAAATCCTTGTTGATGAATATATTTGTCAAGACGATAATACCATGCCCTTGGAGCTTTTTTGAGACCATATAGAGCCTTTTTAAGTCTACAAATAAGTTTTTCATCATTTCCCAAAATGAATCCTTCTGGTTGTTCTATATAAACTTCTTCTTCTAGATCACCATTGAGAAACGCAGATTTAACATCCATTTGATAAACTTTGATTTGTTGGAAGCTTGAAAAAGCAAGAAACATTCTTATGGCTTCAGGTCTAGCTACAAGAGCAAAAGTTTCTTCAAAGTCTATACCTTCTTGCTGAGCATACCCCTTGCAAACAAGTCTAGCTTTATTTCTTATAACATCGCCATTCTCATTTAACTTGTTTTTGAATATCCATTTAGTTCCAATGACATTTTTATCATGAGGTCTAGGTACTAATTCCCAAGTGTGATTCTTTTCAATTTGATCAAGTTCTTCATTCATGGCTTGAATCCAACATTCATCTTTGCTAGCTTGATTGACATTGTGTGGTTCAATAGTGGGTAGAAATGCCAGATAGCTAGAAAATCCCACAAGAGTCCTTCTTGTTTGTACACCTGATCCCTTTTCTCCCAAAATTTGAGATTCTGGATGATTCTTTTGAACATATCTGGATGGAGCTTTTTCAGATAAATCATCTTCAGGTTCTTCATTGGGTTCACTGTCTATATCATTTTTATTTGATGTAAAAGGATATATGTCACCATCGTCTTCATCTGTTGTTTGTTTTTCTTCTTTTGGAGCTGCAGGAGACTCATCAATAACAACATCAATACATTCAACAATATTCAGAAGTCTTTTATTATAACATTTATATGCTCTACTCCTGGAGGAGTAGCCAAGCAGTATTCCTTCATCTGCTCTGGGTTCAAGCTTGCCAAGTTTTTCATCATTATTTTTGATAAATAATTTTCTTCCAAAAACTTTAAAATGCTTCACAGTGGGAGAATTACCATACCAGAGTTCATATGGAGTTTTGTCACTATTTACACGTACATGTGCTTTGTTAAGAATATTTACCGCTGTATGTGCCGCTTCTCCCTAAAATGTGTCAGGTGTTCCGAAATCATCAAGCATAGCTCTAGCCATTTTTTGAACTGTTCTATTCATTCTTTCTGCTACGCCATTTTGTTGTGGAGTGCCGGCTACAGTAAACTGTCTTTTTATGCCATGTTGTTCACAAAATTCAAGGAATTCATCTGAAGTATATTCTCCTCCTCAATCAGATCTAAGACACTTTATTTTTAGATCTAATTCATTTTCAACGAGAGCTTTAAAGCTCTGAAATTTCTCAAATGCTTCATCTTTGTGTTTAAGCAACCCAATCCAACACATTCTAGAGAAATCATCAATAAACAAGATATAGTATTGTTCACCATGTCGTGACTTTTTCCGCACAGGTCCACATATGTCAGTATGAATAAGTTCAAGAGGCTTACTTAAATTGTACTCTGGTTTGCTTACCAAATTGGCAAGATTTGCATATGATATTTTCGGGTGGAGTAATATTGGGAAGATCGCGTATTGCTTTAAGTCTGCTTGATTTGTTGATCTGAGAGAAGCTTAGATGCCCCAACCTTCTATGCCATAGCCAGTTTTCTGAAGATTTACTCAAGTAACATTGTTCTTTGCAGTTCTTCAATACATACAGGTTGCTTGGAGTTCTTTTTCCTTTTATAATTGTTTTACCTGTATCAAGATCACGTACCACACATTCCTTTGAACTAAAGAAAACTTCAGTTCCTTGATCACACATTTGACTTACACTTAACAGGTTATGCCTTAATCCATCCACATACATGACATCATTAGCTTTCACCTTTTCTTTTATAAACACAGACCCTTTTCCCTTAATTACCGCAGGAGTATCATTTCCAAATGTAACCTTCTTTTCCTTTTCTAGAGCACTATATGCAAGAAGTTTTTTTTTGTCACCTGTCATGTGTCTTGAGCATCCACTATCAATGTACCATTGATTTTCTTCACCTTCTACAAATAAAGCTATGCCACAATTTTCAACCTGTAATTCCTTCTTTTTCCATACTTTGGAGCTTGAAGGAACATGTTCTTTTGGCTGAACTTTGCTCCTGCATTCAGATTCTTCATGGCCAAAGTTATTGCAATAAGCACATTCAACTTCATTTTTAAGAGGAGAAAAGTTGTTATAGGTATTCTTCTTTGTTTCAATATCAATCATTTTCTTTCTTGCTTCTCTTGTCATGATGGTTTTATATGCAACACATTGAACAACTTTATGACCAAAATTGTGACATGAGAAACATTGTCCATTGAAGAAGAATTTTTTGCGATCATGAAATATTCTACTTGAATTTACCTGTTGATTGGTGTTTCTTTGAAAGATATTCCTGTTAGTGTTCTTTGAATTGAGATGATCATGCTTTACCTGTAAAGATTCTTTATTCCCTTGCTGAGTTGTAGAATGTTGTAAACCAGTTGTAGCTGATTTTAGATAATTTGGTGCCAAAGCCTGAGAAGATTCTCCGATATATCCAAGACCTGTATTTATGAGAGGAGAACGTTGTACCTTAATAATCTCATCTAAGGTTTCAGATCCTTTAGCAAATCTAAGATTCAGAGTCTTTACTTTCTCAAGTTCTTTTCTTAGACTTACTACTTCACACTCCAATTTCTCATTGCGTTTCTCCTTTTCTTCAAGCTGATTTTCCAGAGTCTCTATGGTTATTTTCCTTTCTTCTATGCATATTTTGCTTTCTTCTAAGCGTATTTTTAGTTGATTGTTTTCTTCAAGAAAATCCTTGTCCTCTAGAGCATCCACAAAAGTATCCTTTTCTTCTCTAGATTCTTTTTCAAATGCCATGAGAAGTCTAAGATCTTGTTCACATTCTTCCTCACTATCAGATAACCCATCACTGTCTTCATGAGTATAGTAACTTTTTCTAGTGCTAAACCGATTCTTATTCCTTCTTGCTACATCCTTCCCTTTTGCAGATGTTTCTTTATGAGGACACTTAGCAGCATAATGACCAACTCTTCCACAATCAAAGAATTTGAAAGGAAGCTTACCTCTAAACCGTCGTGTGCCAAGTTGAAGTTTCTTTACAAAATTTACCTCATCTTCTTCTGAGATATATCCTGATCCTTCTGCTTCTTGTACTTCTTTCCCTTTTGTAGAAGCTCCAAAGATGGCTTATTTGACTTCAGATGGTCCTCCTCTTCTCATTTCATATGCATTTAGTATGCCATGAAGTTGCACCACAGTAAGATTTTGAAGATCCTGTTTTTCTTCAAGAGCAGAAACTTTTGACTCAAATTTTGCCGTTAGAGATCTTAAAATTTTCTCAACCAAAGTAGATTCAGTTATTGTTTCGCCTAGATTTCTCATACAATTTACAACATCATCAAGACGTAAAAAGAAACTGGCAATACTCTCATCACTATGCATCTTAAAATTTTCATATTCAATTCTGAGAGTTTGGAGTTTTTCACTTTTTACCTTTGCATCACCTTCATAACTTAGAATGATTTTGTCCCATATTTCCTTTGTTGTATTCAGTTGCATGCCTTTGACAAATTCAAATTCAGTTAGACTTCCCGTTAGAGCATTGACCACCTTTGCATTTGATTCATAATTCTTCCTTTTCGTCGGATCTGTTGGTACTGCGGCTGGATATTGATATCCTCCTTCAACAATGGCCCATACATCTGCTCCCAGAGACTGAAGATAGGATCTCATCCTTGTTTTCCAGAAGATTAAATTGTTTCCGTTAAAGAGCGGAGGCCTGATAGATGTTATTCCTTCTTGATTTCTCATCTTTCTTGATCTTCCTTCTAGCGGCTAAGCCTTTTCAGAAGGACCTGCTCTGATACCAATTGTTGGGAAAAATACTGAGAGGGGGGGTGAATCAGTATTTAGTGCAGACTGATTTTTTTTTACTTTTTCTAAAACCCATACGCTACTTTACTGAACCCAAGTCACGTATACACGCGGATATCCTCAATGAAACTCGTGTATTACCAGAGATATCATTATGCAGATAATTCTTTACTTAGATCATTGCATCATTCATACATTAGATCTTTAGTAAACAATAAATATGTGTAGTAAGAACAGAATAAATCATCACACATAAGCAACACACATGAACACCAGGATTTAAGGTGGAAACCCAATTCGGGAGAAAACCACCGCTGTCGTCATCTCAGTCTTCAATATTTATTATAAAGAAAACATCTTACAACCATGTACTGGTGCAGACTCATACCAGCACACAGTCACCCACCTGCAGAAGGCTACAACCTTCTCTCGTTTACCAGCCTCTTCTGGAAGGGAGCTACAACCCCCTGCTCTCATTTACCAACCTCTCCTGGAAGGAAGCTACAACCCCCTGCTCTCGTTTACCAGCTGCCACTGGAAGGGAGTTACGAACCCCCTCTCTGAAGGCTTCGAATTTCTACAAGACCATCGCACCACGTTTCATCAATTTTCAAACTGGATCAAACAGCTTCAACACAACCCTTCACTTATCAACAAACATACTTTGCCCAATACTTCAAACAGAACAGTGAGACCACTGTAACCAAAATATCAGAGATAACCCAGACTTTAGAATAGATATGCAGATGTAATCTCAACCCTGAACATTCATTAACTCAAATATCATACGCAATTTTCCTCTATGTAACCCGCGTATATACGCGCCTTTATTCACTCCAACCTGCGTATGCTTCAGTGTATAGTAACTTTGTATACGCGACTTTTCTTCACCATGTATGCACGCGCTTTCCTTTTCACAAACTAGCGTATTCTTCTGTGTATGCTTTTTTTCAGAATTAGTTCAGACTCATATTTAGATCTGAAATCAGATTTCTGTTCAGACAATCTATCAACCATACAGAACTGTTTATACAGTCATTCTTCCTTCATCAATTTAGTCACTGAATCATCAACCAATCAACCAAAAACTTGATCTTTAATCAAAATAATCAGTAGCACAATCAACATTTAAACAACCTAGATCTGTATGAATACATCATTGACAGATAGCAGTAAAATAGAAAAATAGATCCGTCATTTCATTCCACATACTTCAGCAAAACCCTAGATTCCATACGCGCTTTTATTTCACTGAACCTGCGTATATACGCGCTTTCACAGAGACGAACCTGCGTATACTTCAGTGCATTTTATTTTTAGAAACCCTGACTGCCATACGCGCTTTTCTTTAAGCAGACCCGCGTATACACGTGCTTTTCATGAAACGAACCTGCGTATAGATCTACAAAAGATAAACTTTGCAGAACAGACCAGATCTATAAACTTACCCAGATTTCTTCAATTTCTTCATCATACTTGCACCAGGTCTTCATCATTTCTTTTCAGATCATCCTAGAGATTCATCATTTCTAGATCTAGAGATCTTGAACCTTCATCATATCCATAGGTGCATCATAGATTCAGATCTATCAATTAAGAACAGAGTTCCACCATGCAGAAATACTTCAAAGTGAAGTATTCATTAAAACCCAGACACATGCACACCCTTGCACTATGATCTTCTTCTCCTTATATAGATTTAGCCTTTTACCAATACCATGAGTCAAAACCACTCAACTACTAATGGTATTCCTGGACGGGATCAAATAGATATTCCAGCACTCAATACAATGGGCCAATACCATGGTAAATTCCCTTGGTTTTATGAATTTAGAGCGCAAATAGGGCATACGCGACTTGGCACGTACTTTTCCGCGTACATATGCTACTTCGCCATTACAAACCCGTGTATGCTTTGTGACATATCATATTTATCATTTCTCTAGCCCTTACAGGAATTCCTTTCTCCATTACATCTGAACTGCTTCTGAAGATACATCAGATTTACATCATTAACAAACTCATCAAGTCAGTTTCATCAAGGACAACTTTATCAAGTAGGTTTCCATCAACTTCATCAAGTAGGTTGCCATCAAGGACAACACTCTGCATCATATTGCGAACAAAGACCCATATTCCTAGGTCTCTTTCTAGCTTGCCCTTCTTCCTCATCATCTTCTTCATAGGTGCCCATGTATTCCTCCAACCGCACTTGTGACCTTTGAGCTTCTTTCTTATATTTTAGCACCCTTGTTTCAAAGATGGCTAGATGGCCACTCATCTGCTTGTTTTGTACCTATAGAAAATGAATAAGATCTTTGGACCTTTCCAGCTCAACCTACAAGTCTCTAATTTGTGTATTCTAGTACTGTAGGAGAGAATTGGCTATCCTTGTTTCATTTTCCTCATCACTATCTATGTGAATGAGTTCAAATTCCCTCTCTTCCTTATGATTACTTTCCTCTTCTTCCATTGTTTTCTTGCCTTTGTCATTTATTGGCTTTTTACCTTTGTCCTTCATTTTCTTTTTACCCTTGTCCTTCATTTTTTGTTTGGTGACTTTGTCCTTCACTGTTTTTGTGACTTTGTCCTTCATTGGTTTTGAGGAGGAGAGAATGGCCCTTTGCCTTTTGGAGGCAGAAAACACATGCCTCCTTCCTCTCTGATAAGTGATGGTGCAAGGCGCCATAAACTTTTCTTGCAAACTTTGATCATTGAAAATCTTAGGACTGTATCCTCCTTGAAAAATGCTCTGTGTGTGTATATCCTCCTTACCTTGCTGCTGGTTGTCCTTTGGATCAATATTTTTAACATCTTTCATGCTTTTTTCACTATCAAGACCCTCAACACTTCTATGCTCTGTTTTTGCAATATCAGAGGCATCTGTGTTTGACATATTTTCACTTTTAGGACTATCCTACTCCTCATCCTTTTCATTACTGTTTTCACTATCAACCTCATTTTCTGCATCACTGCATTCATTCTTTGGAATTTTGTAATCATCTCCTGGTTCATTGAAAACAATTTTCAAATCTATCTCTGGGCTGCCCTTATCATTTTGGTCACTGTCATGGCTTTCTTTTGCTTCCTCACCACTACCTGTTGTAGTGTTTCCAGTGTTATTCCCATCTTTACAAGACCCACTGATTGGAATTGTTAGCTTATCATGGGATTTAGTGATCAGAGCTTTGTTTTCTTACCCACTGTCATTTTCTTGAGAGGTTGCCTTTGTTTCTATGTCTTCAGAGCCTTCTTCTTCATTTTGAGACCCATTGCTTTGATTTCTCTGACCATCATCTATATCACTATTTTGACTATTTTTCTCTTGGCCATTGCTGCTTTCTTCTTCATCTACATCCTTATCCCTGCTACTGCTTTGACTGTTTTGTTCATGATCATCACTACTTTCTTCAAGGCCTTCATCATTGTAATATTCCCAATTTTCACAGCTAATGGGAATATTTCATTTTATTTTCAGTTTTCTTAACTCATGAATAAAAGTGTAAAGGAGGAACTCTAAAACTCAAAATTAGAAAAAAAAATCAATTCCCAATGTGAACATGGAAAAATCTGGGCCATCTTAATAAAATACACTTAGGTGTGAAGAGGAATTAAGAAGATTGACTGGGTCAACAGGACCAAATCTTAGCCGTGTCTAGATGCATTGAACCTCCTTATTGATCAGCGCAGTTTTAGATGGAGACCCTTCATGTGAAAAGGGTTAACTCATTAGAGGTGGTTTAGGATTTTCTAAGCCCTAATTTTATAAAATGAAGAGGAAGGCTACAAGGAAAGTTTGTTGACGATAATTCGATTTTGAGATTGCTTAAACAACTCAAACTCTCTTGGTTGTTTAGCTAGAGAGAGAGGAATTTCCTATTTAGGAATTCCTCCTCCTTCATCGAGGAGCTCTTGAAGGAGTATGTTCTAAAATGCCTCACATGTAAGCTTGAGGCCAAACTTCCTCCTCCAGCTACAACCTTTTCTGTTGGGTAGGAATTGCTGTGTTGCAAGGTGTTGCAGTGAGGGGTTTTCAACACCACTTCTAGATCTAGTTTTGCAGTAAGGGGAGCATTCCTTTCTCTGGAATATTAGTGACGAAGCCTTGAGCTTCATATTCAGATCTTGGCATCAGGCCAAAGGACCTTCCAACATCATCTGCACAATATACTTCAGAAACTGCGTCATTTTTCCAGTGCATTGCTACAGCAGGGTTTCTACCCTAGTTTGGTGCTTATTTCCTTGAGGAAGGGCCATCCCTTCTTTCGAAATGTTTGTATTTCAGTCCTCTTCTGTAATTTTGTATATTTCAGCTCATATACTCAGATTTTCAATGATTCTGCGTTTTCCAGATCCATATTCTACAGATCTGATACTTGTATTTTCTCTTTCTTGAAATCCCCTTAACGGGAGATCTATTTGATGTATAAAAGGAACTGAATCTCCATTTTTATTCTTGCTTAGCTATAATAAAATTTAGATCTGATGTTTCGGACATATTTTTTCAAATTTCTTTAGAAATCACACAATGTATTCTTCAGCCATTTTCTGCATACTCCAAGTCATGGGAAATCAACATTTTTAATCTTATCCGAGGATGGAGGAACTGTTTAACATAGCTATAATGCTTTGTCTGAGCTAAAATTCTGAGCATAGTTCCCCCATGACCTAATATAAAATAAAATCCTACCACTTCCCTTATTTTTATGCAGATTTCTGAATACATCTATTTTAGGGTCGAAATCACTGCTTTTCCTCACTTTTTGGATCCTAAATTCAGATCTAAGTTGCTGCTATACTTGAAATCAGTTTCTGAGTGTCTATCAACACATTTTATGCATTGATAGCTCTCTATACTTTCAGTAGAGCATTTTACTTTTTTGCAGCCCCTCATTGGGCGTTCTCTTGAAGATAACTAGGTGCAGGAGATCTGTTTAACCCACCTAGTCTTATATGTTTCAGCTCAAATCTTGGATTTAGTTTGTATATTTTCTGATCTAAAGGATCCAAGATTTATTTTCTTGTTCCAAAGAATATTTTCTGAAAATGCGTTTTTCAGTGCATGATTCATGAGCTGTTCCTAAATAGGAATATTAGAGTGGTATCAGAGCATGATCTCTAGCCCAGCCTGTGAGATCAATCTATCAGAGAAGTGAAGAAGAGAAACAGAGATCATAATTATGGAGAGGATGAGATTACTCTCATCAGTGTTCAAATCTAAGAAGGGCCTTTCCAAAGAGGTAAATCAGAAGAGAGAAAGAAGATGCACCGAGACTCCTAGAGGGTTTCGAGAAGAAGCAAGCTGCAGTAAAATCTGCATGAGGTTTCAAGAAGAAGAAGGAAGCCCCAGCAATTCCTATCATCAAATTAGAAGACCAAAGAGTCCTAGATCTCCTCATAGATCCACTATGCCCACTTTCTTTGAAGAAGGTGAGAGGTATAGCAATGAAGAAGAGAGATGCACAGAAACTCCTAAAGGGTTTCAAGATGAAGAGGAAGAACTATACACTTCCTGTCATCCCATAGCAAGGAGAATGACTAAAGAATAGATCTCATTGCTTCTTTTTCAAACATTGAATAGTATTGAAGAAAATATCAAGGAGTTTGATGAGGAGAGGAAAAATATGAGCTACAAAGACACATCTCCTAAGGAAACAAACGAGAATGTCAATCTTGTCACTTTGGGCAAGATATCTCCAATTTCACCATCTATTGCTAAGGTGCTTGCATCTAGAGAAGAGGCACTTGCATCTTTGCAAGGTAGTATTCAGCTCTTAACATATGGAGTCCCATGCATGAATCAGGAGATGCATGAGGAGGAGAAGGAAGATACCAGCGTTGGTATGCTTGAAGAAAGAAGACCATCATTCTTGCCAGCAGTTAGAGGCATCATTGATCCAGGTAGAGGAACTCATGTGTTTTGTTAAGAGTTTCCACATATCAGTTGATCCAAGGTATGCATGAAATTTCAGCACATATTGTTTCAAGATTAATGCATATCCAAGAATTAAAACAAAATTTTGATTTGAAGCAAAGGCATGTCACAGTGCAGAGGACCCTTGATCTAATCAAGGATGAGACTGGAAACTATCCTTATGCATCATTGTTGAGCTGCATCCAATCTCTTGGGTTGAGATGTAGGGTCTCAAGAAAGGGGATTAGTACTATCCTATGTTCAATGGTTGATTGTGAGATCAGTAATGAAACTTTCTTTGAGACAGTACATGCATCACTTTGCAGATCTACAACGTTGTCACTTAGTGACTGTGTCACAAAGGCTTCATCTCTCTTGGAGCATTCTAGAAGAAGCTTCAAACTTGAAGCAGTGGAGAATAAGAAGATGAAGAGTAGACATCTTGAGATGAGAATCATTTTCTCCCCTCTAGATGACACTCTCTCAATGAGCATGCTACAACTCAAAGAGAGACTTCTACTTACTACACATTCAAAGCCTCACTGATTTTGGAAGGCCATAGATGGAAGAAAGATCTCACTAAGAGATCTCAACAAAGATACATTTCAATATCTCATGAGATGCAAGGTTCTTAATTGGTTCAAAGGAGATTATATTCTACAAAGGGAGGATTCCATGATTATGCAACACATTACTCATCTTCCATATTGGAGTGAGTGGATGAGGATGATGAGCAAGAGATCACAAGATCACTTGCAAACATATATGGGCCAGTAAGCTTGGTTACGCTAGTTTCCCTTGGGAGATTCCTATCACTCTCTAAAGGCACCTATTTCTCTGATCTATGCCTTGAATAATGGTCATGAAATGAATAAGGAGGCATGGAAACGCTGGTTGCTTTGGGGTAAGCATGATCACTACCCAAAGATTCTCATTCTCTCATCTCATGCCTTATGCATCATTAATAGAGTACATGAAAAGGAAGCATGGTTAATGTGGTTGTTAAGAGGAGATTTTGGACATCACATGTTAAATCTCATGTCCATGTATTCACCCATGTTTGAAATATGTCTCATTCATCCACATGTATTTTTGTTGGAGGTATGTTTCATGCATGAACTTTGGCTTGGGAGGAGGAATGACTCCCACATGATGTGGTATGAGGGAGCTTGCTTGTACTATGTTGATGAGACATTTCGCATGTCCATCATTGTGTTATTGCTCCATGATCCACATGTTGATAAGGCAAGAGGGCTGCAAAATTCCATGTTGCTATGGCTGCTCTTTGGTGAGTATGGTTACTACCCAATAGCTCATCATTTTCTGAATCATGCCTTGGATTTCAATGTTTTGTTGCAGCAAGAGAAGGCATGTACAATTTTTATTCACTTGAGAGAGTATGGCCACCACATGACATCTCCTATGTCTATGTGTTTTGCATTGTGTAAAATTTGGCATATTTATCTCATGATGTGCATTGATGATGATACTTTGTATTGGGTTGATGTGACATATAATATGTCCATTAGCATGGTTTGGTTTCATGATGCACATGAGGAGGAAAGAAGGCAGCAAGACCTCTTGTTGCTTTGGTCTCTTTTAAATGAGTATGGTGACCACCCCATAGCTCATATTTTTCTGATTCATGCCTTATGTAACAAAGATAAATTGCAGCAAAGGAAGGCATGTACATCATCTTTTGGGAAGCTTGGCTTGTCGATCTTACATGGAGGAGATGGAGGATGGCAACAAAGGGCCTTGCTCCAGTGGTTATTATTAGGGGAATATGGTTTTACCTCTTTGTCCACCCATGTTTCTCTTTCCCTTCTTCTTTTTCATAACACTGAAATGATGGAGTTTGGATCCAACAAGGCCAACAGGGCTAAGAATGAAAGCATAGAAATATTTAATCAAGTTCATAAAACATGGGATGGAGGAATGTTTTACATGATGAAGCTTTTCCTTTATGAAAGGAGCTACATTATTTTATGTCTCTCATGTGTTTATGACGGTGTTGGACGTCATGTAATTGTCATTTTTTACTTCATGATAAGAATTGGACATCTAACCTTACAGTTGAAACTCATCTCATGCATTTGTGGAAGACAAATTTGGAACCAAACATGCATAACCTATTGTAGAAAATGGAGGAAGCCTTCCTTATGTGGATGCCATTTGGAGGGGAATAGATGGTTTGCATCTACAATAAGAGTTTCTTGAGGGAAAGCAACATTTTGCTGGGGGAGACTATAACATTCCCAATTTTTGCAGCTAAAGGGAATATTGCATTTTATTTTAAGTATGCTTAACTCATGAATAAAAGTGTAAAGGAGGAACTCTAAAACTCCAAATCAGCAAAATAAATCAATGCCCAATGTGAACATGGAAAAATTTGGGCCATCTTAATAAAATACACTTAGGTGTGAAGAGGAATTAAGAAGATTGACTGGGTCAACAAGACCAAATCTCAGCAGTGTCTAGATGCATTGAACCTCCTTATTGATCAGCACAGTTTTAGATGGAGACCCTTCATGTGAAAAGGGTTAACTCATTGGAGGTGTTTTAGGTTTTTCTAATACCTAATTTTATAAAATGAAGAGGAAGGCCACAAGGAAAGGTTGTTGAAGATAATTCGATTTTGAGATTGCTTAAGCAACTCAAACTCTCTTGGATGTTTAGCTAGATAGAGAGGAATTTCCTATTTAGGAATTCCTCCTCCTTCATTGAGGAGCTCTTGAAGGAGTATGTTCTAAAATGCGTCACATCTAGGCTTGAGGCCAAGCTTCCTCCTCCAGCTACAGCCTTTTCTGTTGGGCAGGAATTTCTATGTTGTAGGGCATTACAGTGAGGGGTTTTCAACACCACTTCCAGATCTAGTTTTGCACAAAAGGGAGCATTCCTTTCTCTGGAAGATTAGTGAGGAAGCCTTGAGCTTCATATTCAGATCTTGGAATCAGGCCAAAGGACCTTCCAACATCATCTGCATAGTATAGTTCATAAACTGTGTCATTTTTCCAGTGTGTTGCTGCAGCGGGGTTTCTACCCTAGTTTGGTGCTTATTTCCTTGAGGAAGGGCCATCCCTTCTTCCAGAAAGTTTGTATTTCAGTCCTCTTTAGTAATTTTGTATATTTCATCTCATATACTTAGAGATTCAATGATTCTGCATTTTCCAGATCCATATTCTACAGATATGATACTTGTATTTGTTCTTTCATGAAATCCCCACGTCGGGTGATCTATTTGATGTATAAAAGGAATTGAATCTCCATTTTTCCTCATGCTCAGCTATAATAAACTTCAGATCTGATGTTTCAGACATATTTTTTCAAATTTCTTTAGAAATCACGCAATGTATGCTTCAGCCATTTTCTGCATACTCCAAGTCATGGGAAATCAACATTTTTATGCTTATTCGGGGATGGAGGAATTGTTTAACATAGCTATAGTACTTTGTTTAAGCTGAAATTATGAGCATAGATCTCTCATGACCTAATATAAAATAAAATCCCACCATTTCCCTTAATTTTATGCATATTTCTGAATACATCTATTTGAGAGTCGTAATCATTGCTTTTCCTCACTTTTTGGATCCTAAATTCGGATCTAAGTTCATACTTTACTTGAAATCAGTTACTGAGTGTCTATAAGCACATTGTATGCATTTATAGCTCTCTCCACTTTCATAAGAGCATTTGAATTTGCTGCAGCCCCTCATTGGGTCTTCTCTTGAAGATAACTAGGTGCGGGAGATCTGTTTAACCCACCTATTCTTATTTGTTTCGACTCAAATCTTGGATTTAGTTTTTATATTGTCTAATATAAAGTATCCAAGAGTTATTTTCCTGTTCCAAAGCATATTTTTCTGAAAATGCATTTTTCAGTTCATGATTCATGAGCTGTTCCTAAATAAGAATATTACAGTGGTATCATAGCATGAACTTCGGCCTAGCCCGTGAGATCAAGCTATCAGAGAAGAGAAGAAGAGAAACATATATCAGAATTATGGAGAGGATGATATTACTCTCATCAGTGTTCAGATCTAAGAAGGGCCTGTCCAAAGAGGTAAATCAGAAGATAGAAAGAAGATGCACTGAGACTCCTAGAGGGTTTCGAGAAGAAGCAAGTTGCAGTAAAATCTACATGAGGTTTCAAGAAGAAGAAGGAAGCGCCAACACTTCCTATCAGCAAAGTAGAAGACCGGAGAGTCCTAGATCTCCTCATAGATCCACTATGCCGACTTTCTTTGAAGAAGGTGAGAGGTATAGCAATGAAGAAGAGAGATGCACATAAAATCCTAAGGGGTTTCAAGATGAAGAGGAAGAACTATACACTTCCTGTCACCCCATAGCAGGGAGAAAGACTGAAGAAGAGATCTCATTTCTTCTTTTTCAAAAATTGAAGAGTATTGAAGAAAATCTCAAGGAGTTTTATGAGGAGAGGAAAAATATGAGCTACAAAGAGACATCTCCCAAGGAAACAAAGGAGAATGTCAATCTTGTCACTTTGGGCAAGAGATCTCCACTTTCACCATCTGCTGCTAAGGTGCTTGCATCTAGAGAAGAGGCACTTGCATCTTTGCAAGGTAGTCTTCAGCTCTTAAAATATGGAGTGCCATGCATGAATCAGGAAATGCATGAGGAGGAGAAGGAAGATACCAACACTGGTATGCTTGAAGAAAGGAGACCATCATTCCTGCCAACAGTTGGAGGCATCATTGATTTGGGTGGAGGAACTCTTATGTTTTGTCAAGAGGTTCCCACATATCAGTTGATCCAAGGTATGCGTGAAATTTCAACACATATTGTTTCAAGAGTAATGCATAGCCAAGGATTAAAGAAAAATGCTGATTTGAAGCAAAGACATGTCACAACGCAGAGGACCCTTGATCTAATCAAGGATGAGACTGGGAAATATCCCTATGCATCATTGTTGATCTGCATTCAATCTCTTGGGTTGAGATGTAGGGTCACAAGAAAAGGGATTAGTACTATCCTATGTTCAATGGCTGATTGTGAGATCAATAATGAAACTTTCTTTGAGATAGTACATGCATCACTTTGCAGATCTACAGCACTGTAACTTAGTGACTGTAACACAGAGGCTTCAACTCTCTTGGAGTGTTCTAGAAGAAGCTTCAACCTTGAAGCAGTGGAGAAGAAGAAGATGAGGAGTAGACATCTTGAGATCAGAAGCATTTTCTCCCCTCTGGATGACACTCTCTCAATGAGCATGCTACAACTCAAAGAGAGACTTCTACTTACTACAGATTCAAAGCCTCACTGATTTTGGAAGGCCATAGATGGAAGAAAGATCTCACTTATAGATCTCAACAGAGATGCATTTCAATATCTCATGAGATGCAAGGTTCTTCATTGGTTCAAAGGAGATGGTATTCCACAAAGAGAGGATGCCATGATTATGCAGCACATCACTCATCTTCCATATTGGAATGAGTGGATGAGGATGATGAGCAAGAGATCACATGATCACTTGCAGACATATATGAGCCAGCAATATTGGTTACACTGGTTGCCCTTGGGAGATTCCTATCACTCTCCAAAGGCACATATTTCTCTAATCTATGCCTTGAAGAATGGTCATGAAATGAATAAGGAGGCATGGCAATGTTGGCTGCTTTGGGGTAAGCATGATCACTACCCAAATATTCTCATTCTCTCATCTCATGCTTTATGCATCATTAGTAGAGTATATGAAAAGGAAGCATGGTTGATGTGGTTGCTAAAAGGAGATTTTGGACATCACATGTTAAATCTCATGTCCATGTATTCACCCATGTTTTAAATATGTCTCAATTATCCACATGTATTTCTGTTGGAGGCATGTTTCATGCCTGAACTTGGGCTTGGGAGGAGGAATGACTCCCACATGATGTGGTATGAGGGAGCTTGCTTGTACTATGTTGATGACACATTTCGCATGTCCATCATTGTGTTATTGCTCGATGATCCACATGTTGATAAGGCAAGAGGGATGTAAAAGTCCTTGTTGCTATGGATGCTCTTAGGTGAGTATGGGTAATACCCAATAGCTCATCATTTTCTGAATCATTCCTTGGATTTCAATTTTTTTTTGTAGCAAGAGAAGGCATGCACAATTTTGATTAACTTGAGAGAGTATGGCCACCACATGACATCTCCTATGTCTCTGTGTTTTTCATTGTGTAAAATTTGGCATATTGATCTCATGATGTGCATTGATGATGAAGCTTTGTATTGGGCTGATGTGACATATCATATGTCCATTAGTATGGTTTGGTTTCATGATGCACATGAGGAGGAAAGAAGGTAGCAAGACCTCTTGTTGCTTTGGTTGCTTTTAAATGAGAATGGTGACCACCCCATATCTCATAATTTTCTGATTCATGCCTTATGTATCAAAGATAAATTGCAGCAAAGGAAGGCATGTACATCATCTTTCGGGAAGCTTAGCTTGTCCATCTTACATGGAGGAGATGGAGGATGGCAGCAAAGGGCCTTGCTCCGGTGGTTATTATTAGGGGAATATGGTTTGACCTCTTTGTCCACCAATGTTGTTCTTTCCCTTCTTCTTTTGCATAATTCTGAAATGATGGAGTTTGGATCCAATAAGGCCAACAGGGCTAAGAATGAAAGCATAGCAATGTTTAATCAAGTTCATAAAACATGGGATGGAGGAATGTTTTGCATGATGAATCTTTTCCTTTATAGAAGGAGCTACTTTGTTTTATGTCTCTCATGTGTTTATAATGGTGTTGGACCTCATGTAATTGTCATTTTGTACTTCATGATAAGAAGAGGACATCTAACCTTACAGTTGGAAGTCATCTCGTGCATTTGTGGAAGACAACTTTGGAACCAAACATGCATAACCTATTGCAGCAAATGGATGAAGCCTTCCTTATGTGGATGCCATTTTGAGGGGAATAGATGGTTTGCATCTACAATCAGAGTTTCTTGAGGGCAAGCAATATTTTTCCGGGGGAGATTGTGATATTCCCAATTTTTGCAGCTAATGGGAATATTGCATTTTATTCTCAGTTTGCTTAACTCATGAATAAAAGTGTAAATGAGGAACTCTAAAACTCCAAATCAGCAAAATTAATCAATTGCCAATGTAAACATGGACAAATCTGGGCCATCCTAATAAAATACACTGAGGTGTGAAGAGGAATTAAGGATATTGGCTAGGTCAACAGGACCAAATCTCAGCAATGTCTAGATGCATTGAACCTCCTTATTGATCAACGCAGTTTTAGATGGAGACCCTTCATGTGAAAAGGGTTAACTCATTGGAGGTGGTTTAGGGTTTTCTAAGCCATAATGTTATAAAATGAAGAGGAAGGCCACAAGGAAATGTTGTTGAAGATAATTCGATTTTGAGATTGCTTAAGCAACTCAAACTATCTTGGCTGTTTAGCTAGAGAGGGAGGAATTTCCTGTTTACAAATTCCTCCTCCTTCATTGAGGAGCTCTTGAAGGAGTATGTTATGAAATTCCTCACATCTAGGCTTGAGGCTAAGCTTCCTCCTCCAGCTACAACCTTTTCTATTGGGCAGGAATTGTTGTGTTGCATAGCATTGCAGTGAGGGGTTTTCAACACCACTTCCAGATCTAGTTTTGCAGAAAAGGGAGCATTCCTTTCTCTCGAAGATTAGTGAGGACACCTTGAGATTCATATTCATATCTTGCCATCAGGTAAAATTAACTTCCAATATCATATACATAGTATACTTCAGAAACTGCGTCATTTTTCCAGTCCATTGCTGTAGCAGGGTTTCTACCCTAGTTTGGTGCTTATTTCCTTGAGGAAGGGCCATCCCTTCTTCCGGAAAGCTTGTATTTCAGTCATATTCAGTAATTTTTTATATTTCAGATCATATACTCAGATTTTTAGTGGTTATGCATTTTCCAGATCCATATTCTGCAGATCTGATACTTGTATTTGTTCTTTCATGAAATCCCCTTACTGGGTGATCTATTTGATGTATAAAAGGAACTGAATCTCCATTTTTCTTCATTCTCAGCTATAATAAACTTCATATCTGATGTTTCAGACATATTTTGTCTAATTTCTTCAAAAATCACGCAATTTATGCTTTAGCCATTTTCTGCATACTCCAAGTCATGGGAAATCAACATTTTTAAGCTTATCCGGGGATGGAGGAACTATTTAACATATATATAATGATTTTTTTGAGTTTAAATTATGATAATAGGTCCCTCATGACCTAATATAAAATAACCTCCCACCATTTCCCTTAATTTTACGCAGATTTTTGAATACATCTATTTTAGGGTCAAAATCACTGCTTTTCCTCACGTTTTGGATCCTAAATTCAGATCTAAGTTTCTGTTGTACTTGAAATAAGTTTCTGAGTGTCTATCAGCACATTTTATGCATTTATAGCTCTCTATACTTTCAGTAGAGCGTTTTACTTTGCTGCAGCCCCTCATTGGGCGTTCTCTTGAAGATAACTAGGTGCAGGAGATCTGTTTAACCCACCTAGTCTTATATGTTTCAGCTCAAATCTTGGATTTAGTTTGTATATTTTCTGATCTAAAGGATCCAAGATTTATTTTCTTTTTCCAAAGCATATTTTTCTAAAAATGCGTTTTTCAATGCATGATTCATGAGCTGTTCCTAAATAGGAATATTAGAGTGGTATCAGAGCATGATCTCTGGCCCAGCCTGTGAGATAAATCTATTAGAGAAGTGAAGAAGAGAAATAGAGATCATAATTATGGAGTGGATGAGATTACTCTCATCAGTGTTCAAATCTAAGAAGGGCCTTTCCAAAGAGGTAAATCAGAAGAGAGAAAGAAGATGCACTGAGACTCCTAGAGGGTTTCGAGAAGAAGCAAGATGCAGTAAAATATGCATGAGGTTTCAAGAAGAAGAAGGAAGCCCCAGAAATTCCTATCAGCAAAGTAGAAGACCAAAGAGTCCTATATCTCCTCATAGATCCATTATGCCCACTTTCTTTGAAGAAGGTGAGAGGTATAGCAATGAAGAAGAGAGATGCACAAAAAATCCTAAAGTATTTCAAGATGAAGAGGAAGAACTATACAATTCCTGTCATCCCATAGCAGGGAGAATGAATGAAGAAGAGATCTCATTGCTTCTTTTTCAAATATTGAAGAGTATTGAAGAAAATCTCAAGTAGTTTGATGAGGAGAGGAAAAAGATGAGCTACAAAGAGACATCTCCCAAGGAAACAAACGAGAATTTAAATCTTGTCACTTTGGGCAAGAGATCTCCACTTTCACCATCTGTGCTAAGGTGTTTGCATATAGAAAAGAGTCACTTGCATCTTTTCAAGGTATTATTGAGCTCTTAACATATGGAGACCCATGCATGAATCAGGAGATGCATGAGGAGGAGAAGGAAGATACTAGCGCTGGTATGCTTGAAGAAAGGAGACCATCATTCTTGCTAGTAGTTGGAGGCATTATTGATCCGAGTGGAGGAAATCTTGTGTTTTTTCAAGAGTTTCCCACATATCAGTTGATCCAAGGTATGCATGAAATTTCAGCACATATTGTTTCAAGATTAATGCATACCCAAGGATTAAAAAAAAATGCTGATTTGAATCAAAGACATGTCACAGTGCAGAGGACCCTTGATCTAATCAAGGATGAGACTGGAAACTATCCCTATGCATCATTTTTGAGCCGCATTCAATCTCTTGGGTTGAGATGTAGGGTCTCAAGAAAGGGGATTAGTACTATCCTATGTTCAATGGCTGATTGTGAGATCTGTAATGAAACTTTCTTTGAGACAGTACATGCATCACTTTGCAGATCTACAGCGCTGTCACTTAGTGACTGTGACATAGAGGCTTCAGCTCTCTTAGAGCGTTCTAGAAGAAGCTTCAACCTTGAAGCAGTTGAGAAGAAGAAGATGAAGAGTATACATCTTGAGATGAGAAGCATTTTCTCCCCTCTAGATGACACTCTCTCAATGAGCATGCTATAGCTCAAAGAGAGACTTCTACTTACTGCAGATTCAAAGCCTCACTAGTTTTGGAAGGCCATAGGTGGAAGAAATATCTCACTGAGAGATCTCAACAGAGATGCATTTCAATATCTCATGAGATGCAAGGTTCTTCATTGCTTTAAATGAGATGGTATTCTACAAAGGGAGGATGCCATGATTATGCAACACATCACTCATCTTCCATATTGGACTGAGTGGATGAGGATGATGAGCAAGAGATCACAAGATCACTTGCAGACATATATGGGCCAGCAAGCTTGGTTACGCTGGTTTCCCTTGGGAGATTCCTATCACTCTCGAAAGGCACCTATTTCTCTAATCTATGCCTTGAAGAATGGCCATGAAATGAATAAGGAGGCATGGCAACGCTGGTTTCTTTGGGGTAAGCATGATCACTAACCAAAGATTTGCATTCTCTCATCTCATGTGTTATGCATCTTTAATAGAGTATATGAAAAGGAAGCAGGGTTGATGTGGTTGTTAAAAGGAGAGTTTGGACATCACATGTTAAATCTCATGTCCATGTATTCACCCATGTTTGAAATATGTCTCATTTATCCACATGTATTTCTGTTGGAGGTATGTTTCATGCATGAACTTTGGCTTGGGAGGAGGAATGACTCCCACATGATGTGGTATGAGGGAGCTTGCTTGTACTATGCTGATGAGACATTTTTCATGTCCATCATTGTGTTATTTCTCCATGATCTACATGTTGATAAGGCAAGAGGGCTGTAAAATTCCTTGTTGCTATGGCTGGTCTTGGGTGAGTATGGTTACTACCCAATAGCTCATCATTTTCTGAATCATGCCTTGGATCTCAATGTTTTGTTGCAGCAAGAGTAGGCATGTACAACTTTAATTCACTTGAGAGAGTATGGTCACCACATGACATCTCCTATGTCTATGTGTTTTGCATTGTGTAAAATTTGGCATACTGATCTCATGATGTGCATTGATGATGATACTTTGTATTGGGCTGATGTGACATATTGTATGTCCATTAGTATGGTTTGGTTTCATGATGCACATGAGGAGGAAAGAAGGCAACAAGAACTCTTGTTGCTTTGGTTGCTTTTAAATGAGTATGTTGACCACCCCATAGCTCATAATTTTCTGATTCATGCCTTATGTATCAAAGATAAATTGCAGCAAAGGAAGGCATGTACATCATCTTTTGGGAAGCTTGGCTTTTCCATCTCACATTGAGGAGATGGAGGATGGTGGCAAAGAGCCTTGCTCCGGTGGTTATTATTAGGGGAATATGGTTTGACCTCTTTGTCCACCCATGTTGCTCTTTCCCTTCTTCTTTTGCATAACGCTGAAATGATGGAGTTTGGATCCAACAAGGCCAATAGGGCTAAGAATGAAAGCATAGCAATGTTTAATCAAGTTCATAAAACATGGGATGGAGGAATGTTTTGCATGATGAAGCTTTTCCTTTATGGAAGGATCTACTTTATTTTATGTCTCTCATGTGTTTATGATGGTGTTGGACATCATGTAATTGTCATTTTTTACTTCATGATAAGAAGAGGACATCTAACCTTACAGTTGGAAGTCATCTCATGCATTCGTGGAAGACAACTTTGGAACCAAACATGCATAACCTATTGTAGAAAATGGAGGAAGCCTTCCTTATGTGGATTCCATTTGGAGGGGAATAGATGGTTTGCATCTACAATAAGAGTTTCTTGAGGGCAAGCAACATTTTGCTGGGGGACACTGTAATATTCCCAATTTTTGCAGCTAATGGGAATTTGCATTTTATTCTCAGTTTGCTTAACTCATGAATTAAAGTGTAAAGGAGGAACTCTAAAACTCCAAATCATAAAAATAAATAAATTCCCAATGTGAAGATGGAAAAATCTGGGCCATCTTAATAAAATACACTTAGGTGTGAAGTGGAATTAAGAAGATTGACTGGGTCAACAAGACCAAATCTCAGTAGTGTCTAGATGCATTGAACCTCCTTATTGATCAGCGTAGTTTTAGATGGAGACCCTTCATGTGAAAAGGGTTAACTCATTGGAGGTGGTTTAGGGTTTTCTAAGCCCTAATTTTATAAAATGAAGAGGAAGGCCACAGGAAAGGTTGTTGAAGATAATTCGATTTTGAGATTTCTTAAGCAACTCAAACTCTCTTGGCTGTTTAGCTAGAGAGAGAGTTTCCTATTTTAGAATTCCTCCTCCTTCATTGAGGAGCTCTTGAAGGAATATTTTCTAAAATGCCTCACATCTAGGCTTGAGGCCAAGCTTCCTCCTCCAGCTACAGCCTTTTCTATTGGGCAAGAATTGTTGTGCTGCAGGGTGTTGCAGTGAGGGGTTTTCAACACCACTTCCAGATCTAGTATTGCAGAAAAGGGAGCATTCTTTTCTCTGGAAGATTAGTGAGGAAGCCTTGAGCTTCATATTCAAATCTTGGCATCAGGCCAAAGGACCCTCCAACATCATCTACGTAGTATACTTAAGAAACTGTGTCATTTTTCCAGTGCATTTCTGGAGCAGGGTTTCTACCCTAGTTTGGTGCTTATTTCCTTGAGGAAGGGCCATCCCTTCTTCCGGAAAGTTTGTATTTCAGTCATCTTCTGTAATTTTGTATATTTCAGCTCATCTACTCAGATTTTTAGTGATTCTGCATTTTCCAGATCCATATTCTGCAGATCTGATACTTGTATTTGTTCTTTCATGAAATCCCCTTGCCAGGTGATCTATTTGATGTATAAAAGGAACTGAATCTCCATTTTTCTTCATGCTCAGCTATCATAAACTTCAGATATGATGTTTCAGAAATATTTTTTGTAATTTCTTCATAAATCACGCAATGTATGCTTCATCCATTTTCCGCATACTCCAAGTCATGGGAAATCAGCATTTTTAAGCTTATCCGGGGATGGAGGAACTGTTTAACATATCTAGGATGCTTTTTTTGAGCTGAAATTTGAAGAATAGATCCCTCATGACCTAATATAAAATACCCTCCCACCATTTCCCTTAATTTTACGCATATTTATGAATACATCTATTTTAGGGTTGAAATCACTGCTTTTCCTCACTTTTTGGATCCTAAATTCAGATCTAAGTTGCTTCTGTACTTGAAATCAGTTGATGAGTGTCTATCAACATATTCTATGCATTTATGGCTCTCTGCAATTTCATTAGAGCATTTTACTTTGCTGCAACCCCTCATTGGGCCTTCTCTTGAAGATAACTAGGTGTGGGAGATCTGTTTAACCCACCTAGTCCTATTTGTTTCAGCTCAAATCTTGTATTTAGTTTTTATATTTTCTGATATAAAGGGTCCAAGAGTTATTTTCCTATTCCAAATCACATTTTTCTTAAAATTCGTTTTTCAGTGCATGATTCATGCGCTGTTCCTCAATAGGAATATTACAATCATCTCCTCCCATATCTTCATCATCCTCTCCATCTTCTTTATTCTCTCCATATTCTTCATCATCTTTTCCCTCACTATTTTCATCATCTTCTCTCTCACTTTTTTCATCTTCTTCTGTCTCACTATTTCATCTTCTCCCTTATCTTCATTATTCTCCTGCTCATCTTCATTATTTTATCCCCTATATTCATCACACTCTCCCTCATCTTCATCACACTCTCCCTCATTTTCATCACCCTCTGTCTCACTATTTTTTTCATCTTGATCATCACTTCTTTCTTCTTGATCATCAGTGCTCTCATCGTGATCATCTCTGCTTTCTTCACGATCATCAGTGCTCTCATCATGATCATCTTTTCTTTCTTCACGATCATCATTGCTCTCATCATGATCATCTCTGCTTTCTTCATGATCATCAGTTCTTTCTTCATGATCATATTTCTTATGGGAAGGTGTATGAAGAAGGTTTGTTTGGAAAAGTGATTCAAGTGAAGAAGATGAACCAAGGTTAGTGGAGGGCGATGGAGGGGTATGAGGAGGATTTTGAGAAGATGATGGAAAAATTTGCAGAGGGATGGAGGGTGAAGTTGTGAAACCATCATGGGTGATAAAGACCTCCCAAGGAATGCCTTGTCACTCTAATTGGTATGAGACAATTACCTTGATCAGAGAATGATGAAACATGGTTGACATTTGTTGGGCTAGAGGCCTCTTTCGCACGATGGAGGACATTTTTTCAATGCTTTTGCAGAGGTAGTAAGGCATGTGCAGTAGCTTGGTCCTGGTAAAATGCATGAGGAGTCTAATATGATAGGAATAGACTTTGGAGAACCTACCCTCACAAGTAAAGTATTTCATGATAATCTTCATGAGAAGGGCATGCATGTCCAATAGATGAGAAAAAGGAAAACGGCTTTGCATTCAGCTTGACAAGTAGGTTTCAAGAATGGATGATAATGGGCCAAGTCAAGATTATTCTGCTTAAACCACCTTTCTCCTATGCTAGGTATTCCAGTGGCTTTAGAGATAGCATTGGGGGTCAACTCAAACCTCACCCCTGCTAGATGTACTTTATGCCAGTGAAGCCATAGGGCAAATAACTCGGTCAACTAAGGATGGCTTTTGATCTCTTGTGCTTTTTTACACAACTCAAAACAACCTAACTCTTGGAAACAGGAAAGAATAGAAGGGGAGGTTGTCATTTCTGCGATGCTTATGAGTTCAAACCTATTGGGCTTCCCTCCCTTCTTCTGTTGTTTTCTTGGACTTGTCTCTTCATTTAGGTTAATCCTCTCCTCTTAAGAAATGGTGTTTTCTTCACCCCTCCCTCAAACTCTTTAAACAGAAAGGAAATTTTCTTTGTGAAATACTGAGGAAAAATATTTAAGGGGATATTGAGCTTCCAAACAAGGCTAGAAGACTAGCAGAGAATAGGTTAGGTTTTCTTTTCAGGTTTTCTTCAAGCTTTCTTTGACAAAAATTAGGAATTTACTTAGCACCCTTATCCCTTAGAAAATCATGAAGAGGTGATAGTTAGGGAAAATACCTCATAAAAGTTCCTTCCACATCAAAAAACAAGCTTTGTTGAGCTTCCCGGGTAGTTTTGGCACTTCTGCAGGCTTTCTGGGTAGTTGCTGCGTTTTTACACCAAGAGAGCCGCACCCTGGGTAAGCTTGAACGCAAACGCGTTCAGCGCTGCATGCCCGTTGCGGGAGCGTAGCGTCGTTGGCTCGGGTGGGGCTGAATGCACCATCGGGCGATATGTGAGGTGGCGAACGTGCAGCACCGGGTGGGCACAGTTGCACGAGATTCGGGTGGTGGAAACAAATGCCAGGCCATAGCACCAGGCGGGTACAGCTGCACGAGAGTTAGGTGTCAGTTAGGCGGCCATTCCTGCACGCCGGGCGAGCTTGAAAGAGTGCAGCGCCTACTTACAGGCGTGTAACGTCTAGAAGGTTTTTACAAAGGTGGAAGCTACAGGAGGCCAGTGTCCAGTTACAGGTGCACAGCGTCCAGAAATTTTTGCCCGAGGATGCCTTCGGAAGCCGAAAATTTGCACTATGTTTTGCAAAAGGTGGAATGGAGGGAAAAAGGAGTTGTTATAGTATTTATAACATTCTTTTGAAATAATTAAACTCTAAAACCCTCTTTAT
This sequence comes from Pinus albicaulis, assembly GCA_034641835.2. NCBI lineage: Eukaryota > Viridiplantae > Streptophyta > Pinopsida > Pinales > Pinaceae > Pinus > Pinus albicaulis. Next base: position 131,424,652 of record CM076578.1, on the reverse strand, counting down.
AAAGTCCCCTTTGCACTTATTTATTTTTGCATCCTTGTCCGTTCCAATGTCTTCTTATTGTTCTTCTCACTAATGTTTCTTTTTGCAGCTACTTAGTTTTTGGGACCCCTGATGATCCCCTGCTTTGTCATGAACAAAAATCATTTTTCCTTCCATATCCTTGAAACAAACCTTTGACTTTCCATTGTGCAATTTTAACTATCAAATTTGAATTTTTGTTTCTTCAGTGCAATGGCACACAGTGCCCCAAAATCTCATTCTTTGACCTTTAGACCTCTAAATTTGTCTTTTGATCCAGTGGAGTTTGTGTCTTTTAAACCAATCTCGGAAAATAGTTAGGAATCCTATGCTATTGATGAATGAAGGTTTTCTTTGCCACTTACCATGACCATTTTTTTCTTTTTCCCAATTTCTGAAACTTCATGAATATTTGGAAAGACAAACAAAGCTGCCCTCCAAGTCTTCAAAAGGAAATATTCATTTGAACTCACCTCTTATGCCCAATAAACTCTGAAATGCTTATTTGCAGGGTCAGAGGAATTCTTTAACTTTTGTAACCTAAGTACTTTTCCACTATTGGTCAAAAAATTCATGTATTTTCATTCTCAACTATAAACACACTGATTGTTTCTTTCATGAGTGTGATTGTCTTTCTTGATGCTGGTCTTAGTCTTTTCCTTCACCTAATGGATCATCTGATAATATTTTTTTTTTTTTGTATTTTTGCAGGAGTGTGGCAAAGGGCAGCTGTCCCTCTACCAGTTTCATGCTTGAGGCAAGAAATCCTTTCTAGTGATCTCTTCTCTGTAATGTGCCATGTTGCTCATATGCCACTGTCCTTTTGAAATTTACACAGATCTTTTGATGAGCAGTACTTTTACTACTTATCATGAGATCATGATCTTCCTGTAGCCTTCAGCTTGTTGTACCTTTTATCAACTGTAATTGACTTGATGAACTCTCTTAGGTGTCTTTCCTTGCTTCTGTTGTGATTTTAGACTAATATTCAAGGAATCTCTACAGAAATGTTGGGATATGATAGTCTATTCTCTTGCAAATTCACTGTTGGATCAAGAGGGCGCCCTTGGAGGTTGTTGTAGCTTATTCAGATAATGATAAACTTTAACTTTGTGCTCTCTTGAATTCATTTTTGACTTCCTATGGAAACAATGAAATGAGAATCATGATGGCGCATGACCTAGGGAAACCTAATTGACTTATTTGCAAGGTCTTAGAATGGGTTTTTTGACTGAAATTTTGAAACAGGGTTTTGAATGAAGACACGAGGTTTGGACACTCTATCTGTGCACCACCATCCTGGACAACTCGAAATCTTGTTTTACTTAAAAGGGTTTTTTTAGAAAGGACCTTTGAAAACACCATTGCGTGAGGTACATGGTGAATAGGGGAAAATGTTTGGTTGACTTGGCGAGGCAAGGGGTGAGAAATATAAGGCTTAGGCAAAATGAGACATAGGGTTATAGGCAAGGGTGACAAATATAGAGAGAGTGAGGGACACTAGTCTAGGATGGGGTTTTATCTGGATAATCAGATTTTCCATGCTTGAACAGAGAGGAGGGATAGTGGAAATTATATCTTTGAGGAGATTTCTAGAAGACACAATGATTATGGAATTTTGATTTCTAGAAATCTAAGACAAAGCATTTAGTCATCTAAAATAGGTGAAAATTATTGATGACTAACAGTGGCTCCACTTGGGGAGGGTAGCTCCTTTTCAGGAGGTGTCTAGAATTGCAGATCTCCAGTTTATGAAGACCAACGCCTCATCCATTGGGCAGATTCTCTCTTTTCTTTTGCTGATGTTTTCCTTGAAGTAGCAATTTTGAAAATCTGAAAGCATGATTAGCTCAGCTTTTATTTTACCTACCCAAACTACTTACCTAACATTTTTTCTTCTTTGAGTGCATTTGAACTGGAAAAACCATTGATATTTTATTTTGAAAAATGGAAACAAAACATCTACTTCTACACTTATCTCTTCCGGGAGTTCAGAGTAGCCTAATGAACTCCTTTGATTCTCTACCTATATTATTCAACTGTCAAGGTTAAATTGTTTGAAAAGACTTAATTCACTAGGCTAAGACATGAAATTGAAAACATTACTAAATCAGGATTAGACAGTCTGATTTATCATGAGTTTGTGGCATAACAACAAGCTGCACACAAATTGTAATGTTCCAAACTAAGGAACAACTACACTATTGGGAATAATATGAGTTATTACCAATGTGGAGCTATATCCATATGTATTTTATAGATGTTAAATCACTTATCTTTCAATAAAATATACAGTAGAAACTTTATACAGCATTGTATAAGGCAAAAGGTGGGGAAAAGTGATGATTTAGGCCCTAAAACGAATGTATTCAGATATTTTTGTAAAAATAACATGCAAAAGTAGTTGGATATGATAGCTAGGGTTATGAGGGACTCCAATGTCGAATGTCAGCAAAAAAAAAGACATTTTTCTATATTAAACAGTTCCTCCTTTCGTAATTAGGCTAGAAAACCCTGATTTCCCATGGCTTAAATTATGCAGAAAGTGTTGAAGCTTCTACAACATGATTTTCTGAAGGTTTTAACTGAAATAATAATGGAATATCAATATGGAAAGTTTAGAATATGATTAAATGGCTTTATATTTGAAAATACAGATTTATACATGAAGAAAGGCCACAAAATGAAGTGTTGCAACCATGGAATGAGACAGAAAGGACGAACAACGTAATTTACAGGGGCTGAAGCAGTGTTTCATTATATTTTATATCTAAAATATATATCAATATAAAATCATAGATCAAAATGGGATATATATGCAAAAGGATCTTTTTAGTACATTCCCCTTGGGGATCTCAGCAGAAGATGAATAACAATGAATAGATCTAAGATCTACACCATAGATCTGTAGTAATATTTAGAAATTTATGAATAATATGATACACAGCAGATCAGATCTAAAATGGAACATAGATTGGTTGGCCAATCTATGGATCATCATAGTGAAGGGAAGGATCCATTTCACCAGAGATCTATCCTCCAAACTGATGCAAAATCCACACTGCAACACTGACTGCAAAAAGGACGCAGTTTCCTCAAGTGACTGTGCTAAAGAAGTGAAGCACACTTTTTCTTGATGCCAAGATAATAATCTGAAGCTCAAACTGAAGAGGCTCTCTTCCAGGAGGTTAAAAGACATACTCCGTGAGAAGAGACACCCAAAACAAACTAGATCTCTGCAGATCTAGAACTCCACTTGCTGCAGCCTACATAGACAGCTCACCCCAAATAGGACTGCGTTGTAGATGTAAGATGAGGCTTGGCCAAAATGCCAGATAGTGGATCAATGCAGCACAATCTCCTCCAAGAGTTCCTCAAGGAAGGAGGGAGGATTCCTAAACAAGAAACCCTCTCTATTCTCTTGCTAAATAGCCCAGAGAAATAGAATTATTCTAAGGAGACTAATTTCTAAATATCTTCAACAACCTTTTTCTTAAGCCTTCTCCTTCCTTTTATAATATGGGGATGTGCAAAACCCTAAACCACCTCAAATGAATTAGCCCTTTTCACATGGGATCCTCCTTCTAGAACTGCGCTGGGTCTTCAAAGTGGTTCAATGTATCCAGTCTGCTTAGTGATTTGGTCCTGTTGACCCGGTCAAGTGGCTCAATCCTGTTCACACACAAGTGGCTTTTATTAAGAAAGCCCTAATTTGTCTCTGTTCACATTGGGCATTGATTTATTTTTATGTTTTAGGAGATTTTCATGTCCTCCTTTACATTTTATTCATCAATAAATAAAATTAAAACAAAATGAAATATTCCTATTAGCTTGGGCTAATTAGGAATATTACATAAATGTCATTTTTGTACAAAATAAGATTTATAAAAATCAGGGCTAGGATACATAGTTTGCTATTCATCCCTATTTTCCTCCTTGGTTCTGTTTTGAGCATGTGGAACCAATATCTTCTCTCCTAATCTATTCTCTTCGACAAGTCAAGTTTGAAATAATTTAACCAACAGTCTTTTCACTAACTTATCAACAATAAATTTAAAATATATTCGGCTATGATTAGGTTAGATAGTTGAACAAGACATCATTTTGCACTAGTAGTGGCATTTAGACTTGCACACTTTTAGTATTACTATTTTTTGGGTATGGGGCTATACCTTTCTTAGAATCTGCCCTCTTTTTCTGATTTTCTTATGTTTTTAAGTGTTTTCTCTCTTTTTGACTTTTTTCTTCAAACTATGGTATGTACAATGACTGAAAATTTAAAACTAGGAATCCTTGTAGAAGTAGTGTTTTAGTGTCCTACCATTGAAAATACCTCCAAATGTTTCAGTTCCATCAGGTTCTTGTAAAAAGAAGGCATTGTTTCCTATAGCCGAACTGATAATGAATGGACCTTTCCAAAAGTTTTCAAACTTACCATGTTTACCTTTGTCTTCTCTCCTTGAATCCCATTTCAGCACCTTATCTCCAATCTGGAAATCATTTTCTTTAGTTCTTCTGTCAAAGATTTTATTTATATTTTCCTACACCAACTGTGTCCTTTTGTACACCTCCTCTCTTTTCTACTATAAATGGATAGTTTGGTTCAGCCTTCTTTGCATGTCATTTTCCTCTGATTGTACTTCTCGTAACAGTTTCATTACTGGGACTCCCAAAGATGTTGGGAAAATGGCATCCCTGCCATACACTAATTCATAGGGAGACATACCAATTGATTTCTTAGTGGTTATTCTATCAGCCTATAGTGCATGCACTAGCTTTCCATGCCATGCCTTTTGATTTTGTTCCAGAAGTTTCTTAATGATAATAACCAGGCTTTTATTGGAGGACTCAGCTAACCCATTACCTTGAGGGTAATAAGCTATGGAATGTCCTAATGTGATGTGATATTTATAGCAGAATTCAACTATTCTTTTAGATTTAAAGGCAACTGCATTTTCCACGATGATTTTCCTAGGGCAACTGAATCTAGACAGAATGTTGGTCTCAAGAAATTTGATAATGACTGAATCAGTGGCATTCCTAGAGGGGATGGCTTCTATCCATTTGGTAAAGTAATCAGTAGCGATGAGGATCCATTTGTGTTGGGTGGATGAAGAAGGGTGAATCTCTCCAATGAAGTCTAAACCCCACTATTGAAATGGAGCTTCAACAATGATCGGATGCAAAGGTAAAGGTAAAAGCTTTCTTTTGCCATCAAAGATTTGACATTTATGACAAGTCATGGCCAGTTTGTGGGTGTCAGGAAAAAGGGTGGGCCAATAGTAATTGGCTCTAAGGACTTTGTTAGCTGTGGTTTTCCAATAAATATGCCCCCCACATTCTCCCTCGTGCATTTCATGCATGATTTTTCCTGCATCATCCTCAAGCAAACATTTAAGCAGTATTCCAATAGGATTCTTCCAGTATAGAACTCCATCTAAAATGCAGAATTTTAAAGATTTTTGTTTCAGGAATCTTGCTTTTGTTTTTGATAAGGTAGGGGGAACATTAATAATAAAAGCACATAAAGAATATCAGCATACCAAGGTGAATTTAAAAATACTTCTTCAACATGAGGAGCTGTGCATTCTTCTTGTTCTTCTAAAGAGTCAACCAAATTTATATCTAATGCTTGTAGATTTGTTTCAGCCATGAGTTCTGCAAGTCCTTGTCCCTTAACCAGTTTAGTGGATTTTATTTCTAGATCATATTCTAAAATAATAGCAATCCACTTTCCCCTTTTACCATTGAGATCCCGATTTAAGATATCTTTGACAGCTGTGTGCGGAACAAAAGCAATAATATGAGAATGCAAAATATAATATTTGAAGTCTTTCAGTGCTTTTATTATTGCAAAGGCCTATTTTTCCATGATGTTATATTTTAGGGGAGCATCCCTAAGGGATTTTCTGAAGAAAGCTATGGGTTGTTCTTGTCCCAACACATTTTTTTGTAATAACACTACAGCCACAGTATGTTCAGATGCAAATGAGAAAATATAGAAGTCTTTGGTGACATTAGGACTTATCAGAACTGGTGTTTGGGTGAGTGCTTATTTAACCAATTCGAAAGATTGTTTGGCTTCCAAAGTCCATTTAACTCCTACCTCTTTTTTTAGCATGTTTGTAATATTTCTCAAGAGTTCTTCAAGGTTAGGGATAAATCTTCTTAAGAAGTTGATTTTCCAAATAAAGGATTGCAATTCCTTAATGTTTTTGGGATGGTTGATTTGAAATATGCCTTCAATTCTTTTGGCGTCTATTTTGATTCCTTCTTCAGAGATGATGTGGACGAGGAGTTTTCCTTCCTCGAGACCAAATTTTTTTTTCTTGGGATTCAAAGACAAGACATATTTCCTACACTTTTCGAAAACTTTTCTAAGGTGGACCAAGTGCTCTTCGTCGGTTTTAGAGTAAACAATGATGTCATCGAGGTAAATGACTATGAAGTAGCCTATGTCTTCTGAAAAGGCTATGTCCATGGCCCTTTGGAAAGTGGCTCCCACATTCATTAACCCAAATGGAATTTTAACATACATGAATGTACCACAAGGTGTGGTGAAGGTGGTTTTGTGGTGATCACTTGGGAATACTAGCACTTGGTTATAACCAGAAAAGCCATCAAGTAGTGAGATCCTCTTCGAGCCAACTAACTTTTGAAGTATATGGTCCATTTTAGGCAAAGGATAGTTATCTTTCAAGGAAGACCTGTTCAAATTTCTAAAGTCAATATAAAGCCTGATTTCTCTGGTTTTTTTCCTAACTCAGACAAGGTTGGAAACCCATTCAGAGTATTTGAGAGGAACTATTATCCCAGTGTCATACACCTTTTTGATCTCTTGTTCAACTAGAGGTAATAAGACAGGGTTTACTCTTCTTAAATTTTGTTTGAAAGGTTTCTGGTTCTCCTTGAGAGGGATTTTGTGTTGAATAATGCTTGTGTCATAAGATTTTAAATCTTGGTACCCCCATGCAAACACATCTTTAAACTCTTTGAAGAGCTCAATGTATTTCTGTTTTATGTGAGGAGGAAGGGTCTCAGAAATTTTGATCATTTTAGGTTCCGTAGTGTTCCCTATGTTATATTCCTCTACATTAGCCTCAGTAGACTCTATCTTTGGTTTCTTAGCTACATCATTAAAATCGAACAGCTCTTCCAAAGGTGCAAGGCCTCTTGGTAATGTGTCATTCTTACAGTGTAAGACTTCAAGGTCTCTTTGCTCTAGGTCCTCACACATCTCAGCTTTATAAGGATGTGTGATCAGATTTATATTAGCAAAAGAGGACAACTCTGTTTCATGATTTCTATCTTCAGCGGGGTCATCTTTCCCATGTTCCAAGCTAGGTTTAGTCAATGTAAATTCATTCCTAGATTGTAGGAAATCATCAATTTTTTCATCACCCTCGAAAAATTGCCAATGATTAATGTTGTCTGGTACCGTAAGGCAATCTTTGACTTTGATAAGGTTTTTATTATTTTCAAGTGGTATTTGGAAATTATTGGCAGTAAAGGCAAGCTCATTGGCAAGGCTATTTTGGGTTATAGGAATGTAGGTGAGCTCATATTTCTTGAAAGTTTTGAGGAGGTCTAGGGCTGCATTTCTATATTCTCTTAACCTTGGGTTCTTAGCTGAGTATTCACCTTTGATCTGTTTAATGACCAGCTCTGAATCTTCTTGGGATGATATTTTCTTACCTTCTAAGTTTTCAAGCAAGTGTAAACCGAGGAGGAGAGCCTCATACTCTGCAATGTTATTAGTACATTGAAATTCCAACCTGTAAGAATGGCCCTCGTTTGTGTTATGTATCCAAACACTAGCCCCTGAACCATCCTTGCCACATGAACCGTCAAAGCTCATGTTCCAAAGTGTTTCTATTTCCTATTTATCACTTAGTTGTTGTTCAGGGTTGATAGAGTTTTGGTTATTATTTTCCTCATTTAAGGGTGAACATGAGTGTTCTGGTGGGCCTAGATCTTTCTCACTTCCTTTTACTTGTGCACTAATCTCATGTTCATTATACAAGATAAAAGAATCCAAATTTGAATGTATGGAATAAACTGGGGTGTTGTTTGGCCTATCTAGGCTACTCACCATATATTTCATGTGGGTTTCTCGGTACAATCTCTTGGTTTGATTGAAAACGGGGATAGTAGCATAAGACATGTCAAGTTGGAGGTTCCCCAGAAGTTTGGATCCCCAAGATTGGGACAGTATCGTGCCATATTTGGGGGGAATATCAACCACGACTATATCCATGACCAGGCTCTTAGCAGGGATTTTTCTCCAGATTGACACATAAGTCCTTGATCAGTCCTAAGCATTTAAATCTACTTGAATCGAAGGAATGAAAATATTTGTAGGGCCTGGTTATTTTTAGGCCCAATATTTCCATCACTACCTTCGGCATGAGGTTGTGAGAGGCACCAGAGTCTAGCATGGCATTATGTAGGATTTTTTCGTGTATGTTTTGGCTAACATAGAATGGGGGAATGGTTCCTTCCTGGTATTTTCCATCTACTTCGGGTCTGAACAACAACTCTGGTTTATCATATGTCAAATTCAGAGTGTTGGTATCATTTCCTATGTTTATGACTTTCAAGACTTGGGAGCGGTACATATCTTGAGCTACCAATTCTGTGAGAGGGATGGTTATTTTGATTTTCATGATCTCTCCTTCAAAACTGAAAGGTACTTGAGTTTTAGACATATTTACCTCAGTTTTATCAGCCATAAATTTCTCCACATTTTTAATTTTCTGAATTTTATTCGGGGCTTTGGTAACTAGAGTTTTCTCAGGGTCACTAGCAAAGGTGCTAGGGCAGCTTGCGCTAATACTTGATTGACTGGTTTTAATTGTGTTAGGATCAGGTTTCTTAGCCATGGTATTGTTATTGTTTGATGTTCTTTTAAGAACGTTTTCGAGAGTTTTCTTAACAGCATTGTCTGAGTTGTTTTTCCTGGAGTTGTCTTGGTTTTTCTTACTCCTAAGATCATATTTCCTATGGAATTCTATTATGGCATTTTATAATCCTAATTCATGATCTTCGGAATCTTCATAGCTTGTTTCATCTTGGTTTGAGGAGAAAAAATCGTGTTCTTCTTCTGTGAGAAAAACCTCTCTCTCACTATCAGAGCCTATTAATTTTAGATGATTCTCATCTGGTTGTTCAATATCTCTTTCCCCTTCGTCAACATAGTTATCTTGGAAGGGTGGTCTGATTTGTTGATCATTTTCCCTTGGTTTGTTTTGGGGAGGGTCTCTTCTAAAGTTTTGATTCTGGTTTCGTTTTTGGGGATTTGTTTGGCTGTCCCTAGGGGGTGTTCTTTCGTTTATGCTTATTCTTTCCATCATTCTTTCCATGGTCCTAAGAAGGTTGTCCATCTTGGGATCAGATGAAGAGGTGGAGAGCATGGTGTCGTCTTTGTATGTTACCCTCTTCTCTGATCTTAGCCTAGCCCTTTTTTCAATTAAGTTGGCCTCTACACTTATAGCTCCTTTTTGCATGTCTTCTAAAGTAAGGGGCTCTCTTTCTCTTAGTTGGTAGGCCATGTCAGGGTCAAAACCTTCCAGGAATTTAGCTAAGGCTAGGCCTAATGGGGGTTTCATGTTAGGTGGTAGCGCGTTGTAAACACTATTGAACCTAGTGCAATAGTCTTGGACACTTTCCCCTGTGTTTCTTATGAGGTTGCTATATTCCGAGAGGATTTGCAGAGGGTTTTTCTTGATTTCCCATTTGTTTATGAATGTTTGGTAAAGGGAAGGGAGATCATGAATTTTTTGGGAGTTAGGATTTTGAACCATTTCTTAGCTTCTCCTCCTAGGCTTTGGGTGAACATTCTCATTTTCATGGTTTCCTCTTCTAATTCCATGTAATCAAAGCATCATTCATTCTATCCACATGCTGCTAGGCGGTAGTGGATTTAGCCCCCGTGAAGTGTGGGATTCTAGATTGGTAATCATTTGGAAAAGGTACCAAAGGTTGCGGTAACACATGGGGTGCATACCATGCTGCCATGGTGGGATGTAATGGTGGATTTACAAGCGGAGGATTTGTGCTATGAGATGGAGTGGTTTGCACAGTGGTGGTGTGAATGGGTGTGGAGGAAGTACTTGGACCAGTAAACTGACTCTGAAGTGATGGAGAAGTTGTAGATTAGGTGGTGTGGAAGGAGAATCTTCTCCACTAGGACTCTGCTACAAATTTATGGGCTCAAGATCGGTATGGTCGATTTTACTTTGTGACTTGGTTCTGAAAAGGTTTCTAGTATGGTGGAAGTCAAACTGGGGGTCTTGCAATGATGTAAGATGTTCAGGTATAGTGCTTTCTCTATGAATGGTACTATAAGTAGCTAAGTTTCCAGTTTCAGAATTTTGCCACAAAATTCTTTCTGGGTCATCAACTATAGTAGGAGGGTTTGGGTCCAGATGAGATCTGGTATTGATTCTTCGCGGAGCGAGTTTTCAAATTCAAAATTTAGAGAGGCTAAAAGTTTATGACTATTTTTTGGAAGGCTGAGCTCTCTAGGTGCTATCAAACTTGCACTGTGTGTGACTAAGGTTCTGGATTTCCTTAGGTTGTTTTGATGCAGTCCTACAGGAGTCTATAGATACTTTAGAAAAATTTAGAAGGCCTACTGGAGGCTAGTGGAGTCGCCGGGTGGATATGTTTAGTTATTTTGAAGGTATGTTGTCTATGGTCCACCACCAATACTGAAAAAAAGACAATCTAGAAGTGTTTTGGGGTTTTTCTGAGTTTCTATATGTAGCCTGAAGGTTTGTAAGAGTGTCCTATAGTTGAGTCATCATTTTTCTAGGCTGGTGAAAAAGCTAGATTCTACTCTTAGGCTATCAGCTAAGTTCTCTATGATGTGATGAAGGTTTCTGAAGCCCTAAGGGATACTTAGTTTGTCACTAACATCATAGGTTGCATCATAATTATCATTGTGTTAGTGATAGTGATTAGCTGACTATAAATCATAGGTTACTGTTGATGAAGGGATTCTGGATTCCCAAGGGGTATTTTAGATTGTTATGAACTCAGAAGGTCCCACCGTGATCACCATTATGTTAGGGTTCCTTGATTTGGCAGATTGGCTAACCAAATGACAGGGTAATATCAAACCAGTCTTTGGAGTCCTAGGACCTAGCCTTCCTAGACTCAGAGAGGGCTCTCTCTATTATGCGAAGGATGCAAACTTGTTTGCTTTGGATGATTGATTTTAGGCTAGTTGTTTAAGTACAGTTTGTTTCTTTGTTTCAGGTTGGAGTAAGATGATCAAGTAGGATAGGTGGACTGAGAGAATATCAAATCAATAGGGCTATGGGGTAAAATGAAGTCTAGGGTGTCTAAATGATGAACCAGGGAGTATTGCAGGGCCGATTTAGCAAGGTTAATGGATCCTTTAGGTGATGTATGAGGTGAACATTAAGTTTGGTGAAAAGACTAAGGGGTCTTATACAACTATAATTTGAAGCAATAACTCATGAGGTATGGTGAACCATTAATCTATATGAACAATAATCAAACTGATAAACATACAAGATGAACAATCTAGTGGTACATAGAAGCATTAGACCTCCTAACTTTAGAAATCCACCTTCAGTTTTTTTGAGAAAACACATAAGATAAATAAAAAATTCAATGCATGAAGAAAGAGCTCCTAAACAACATATATCAAACTATCGGGAACTCTGAAACAAGTTGACGAGCATAGGCGAAGGGTAAGAACAAAACAAGACCTCTTTGCATTGGCATAATCAATCAATATTCCATAGGAGAGCTCCACAATAAGTTTTTGAAATTTTTTTAAATAAGCAGGGCATGTCATGAATCATATTTATAAGCTAACATACTAATCATTCATGAAACAAAGAACAAGTTTTAGTAAGCCTAAGGAGCAATCAAGAATTCCTTAAGATGACTAAAAGAAGAAAACATCAAAGCTATAGCAAACAGGAGGTTTGAGGTGCTTCCATGAGCATATCTCAAGCTATACGTTTCTAATCTATAGAAAGCAAGTAGACTGAAACAAAATGAGGACAAGAAAACACTAACAAGTTAGAAAAACATCACCATTCACCAAGCTATGGAATCCTGCAAGCAAAGCTTCTCCAACATCAAGCCACACAAGCCATTCACTCACTTCATAAAACCAAATATCTTCTCCCAGCTCATAAACCATGTATTTCTCTATAACACATCAAGTCCCAACTGTTTACAATGAATCCTCATGGCTTATATAACAAGCAAGGAGGAAGAGAGCTCACTAGAGAATCTAGAAGCCTATTGGCCAAAAACAAATATCCTAACCTATCCTTGAGGCCTTGCAAGGTCCAAGGCACAAAATATCTTCCAAAATATCTTTTCCGGACTAAAATAGCAAAAAAAATGACTTTTAGGCTCTGAAATACATGACGAAAATTGTCTAACACACATTTTCTCAGTCACCATAGAGGAGCACAACACTCTGTCTCAAATTTTGAAAATTTTCCAGGAGCGCAGCACCAAAAAAGGTCTTTTTGCAACAGTGTTTTGGAGGCCTTCCCGATGTCAGAAAAGGCTCCGTGATGGCCTGTTGGAAAGCTGTGGATAAATAATTTCCAAATCTACCTTTTTTCTCAAACTGACCTCTGCAACTTACCCAAAAAGTGGAAAAATTCAAAGCTTCCAAGAGCGTAGCACCTGCTAAAAAAAAGGACAGAAACGTGAAAAATTGGGTGTTTTTTACCCTTTTCGGTTACCAAAACAACTCCAATTGAGCTGAAATTTGGTGAGCATACTCCTCTCATGATAAGGAATAAAAAAATGTAAGCTTCGCCCTTTGGAAGTGCTCTAGGAAAATGCACAGCACCCAGCGTGCTACGCTCCTAGGCTTAGAATTTTACAAAAAACAAAAACTTGTTCAATTTTGCTCAAATTTGGTGAGTGGGTCCCTCAAGGGTCTTTAGAGACCTGTAGTGAAGCTTGAGCCAAAATTCGAAGCCTAGCTTGGTATTTTCCATTATTTGGTGCTGGGCCCTCCCTTTGGGCAGTTTTGAGCTTTTTCCTTGCAAAATGATTTTTCTTTTTGTAGTGCTCAGTCATCTTTCTTTGCAAGCTCAAGTCTTTGTTGACCTTCTCCAATTTAGCCTCTAAATGTATATTTTCCCTTTCAAGCCATGCTTATTTTTTATAGTAAATTTCCAGGGCAAGGAGCTCGGTGAGTGGAAATTGTTGGGCTTGGGCTGCTTCTTCCTCTTTCTATTTTGCCAAAGCTCTCCTGAGACCAATAGTCCTAGGTCTCTTTCTAGCTTGCCCTTCTTCCTCATCATCTTCTTCATAGGCACCCATGTATTCCTCCAACTACACTTGTGACGTTTGAGCTTCTTTCTTATATTTTAAAACCTTGTTTCAAAGATGCCTAGATAGCCACTCATCTGCTTGTTTTGCACCTATAGGAAATGAATAAGATCTTTTGACCTTTCCAGCTCAACCTCCAAGTCTCTAATTTGTGCATTTTGGTCCTATAGGAGAGAATTAACTATCCTTGTTTCATTTTCGTCATCACTATCTATGTGAATGAGTTCAAATTCCCTCTCTTCCTCATGATTACTTTCCTCTTCTTCCATTTTTTTCTTTCCTTTGTCCTTTATTGGCTTTTTACCTTTGTCCTTCATTTGATTTTTACCCTTGTCCTTCATTTGTTGTTTGGTGACTTTGTCCTTCACTGTTTTTGTGACTTTGTCCTTCACTGTTTTTGTGACTTTCTCCTTCATTGGTTTTGAGGAGGAGAGCATGGCATTTTTCCTTTTGGAGGTAGAAAACACATGCCTCCTTCCTCTCTGATAAGTGATGGTGCAAGACACCATAAACTTTGTTTGCAAAATTTGACCATTGACAATCTTAGGACTGTCTCCTCCTTGAAAAATGCTCTCAGTGTGTATATCCTCCTTACCTTGCTGCTAGTTGTACTTTGGATCAATATTTTTAACATATTTCATGCTTTTTTCACTATCAAGACCCTCAACACTGCTATGCTTTGTTTCTACAATATCAGAGGCATTTGTGTTTGACCTATTTTCACTTTTAGGACTATCCTCCTCCTCATCCTTTTCATTATTGTTTTCACTGTCAACCTCATTTTCTGCATCACTGCCTTCATTCTTTGGACTTTTGTAATCATCTCCTGGTTCATTGAAAATGATTTTAAAATCTGTCTCTAGGCTGCCCTTGTCATTTTGATCACTGTCATGGCTTTCTTTTGCTTCCTAGCCACTCCCTATTGTAGTGTTTCCAGTGTTATTCCCATCTTTACAAGACCCATTGACTGGACTTGTTAGATCATCATGGGATTTAGTGATTAGAACTTTGTTTTCTTGCCCACTATCATTTTCTTGAGAGGTTGCCTCTTTTTCTATGTCTTTAGAGCCTTTTTCTTCATTTTGAGACCCATTTCTTTGGCTTCTTTGACGATCATTTGTATCACTGCATTGACTATTTTTCTCTTGGCCATTACTGATTTCTTCTTCATCTACATCCCTATCCCTACTACTGCTTTGACTGTTTTGTTCATGATCAGCACTACTTTCTTCAAGGCCTTCATCATCTCCTCCATCATCTTCATCATCCTCTCCATCTTATTCATTCTCTCCATCTTCTTCATCATATTTTCCCTAATTATTTTCATCATCTTCTCTCTCACTATTTTCATCTTCTTCTCTCTCACTGTTTTCATATTCTCCCTTATCTTCATTATTCTCCTCCTCATCTTCCTTATTCTCCTCATCATCTTCATTATTTTCTCCCCTATCTTCATCACACTCTCCCTCATCTTCATCACCCTCCCTATCAATTTTTTGTTCATATTGATCATCACTGCTTTCTTCCTGATCATCAGTGCTCTCATCATGATCATCTATGCTTTCTTCATGATCATCAGTTCTCTCATGATGATCATCTCTACTTTCTTCATGATCATCAGTGCTCTCATCATGATCATCTCTGCTTTCTTCATGATCACCAGTGCTTTCTTCATGATCATCTTTCTTAGGGGAAGGTGTATGAAGAAGGTTTGTTTGGGAAAGTGATTCATGTGAAGAATATGAACCAAGGTCAGTGGAGGGCAATGGAGGGGTATGACGAGGATTTTGAGAAGATGATGGAAAAATTTGTAGAGGGCTGGAGGGTTAAGTTTTGAAATCATCATGGGTGATAAATACCTCCCAAGGAATTCCCTGTTGCTCTAATTGGTATGAAACAATTACCTTGATGAGAGAATGATGAAACATGCTTGACATTTTTTGGGCTGGATGCCTCTTTCACATGATGGAGGACAATTTTTCAATGCTTTTGCAGAGGTAGTAAGGATTGTGCAGTAGCTTGGTCCTAGTAAAATGCATGAGGAGTCTAATATGATATGAATAGACTCTAGAGAACCTGCCCTCATAGGTAAAGTATTTCATGATAATATTCATGAGGAGGGAATACCTGTCCAATAGATGAGAAAAAGGAAAAATGGCTTTGCATTCAGCTTGACAACTAGGTTTCAAGAATGGATGATAATGGGTCAAGTTAAGATGCTTCTGTTTAAACCACCTTTCTCCTATGCTAGGTATTCCAGTGGCTTTAGAGATAGCACTGGGGGTCAACTCAAACCTCACCCCTGCTAGATGTACTTTATGCCGGTGAAGCCTTAGGGAAAATAACATGATCAACCTAGGATGGCTTTTGATCTCTTGTACTTTGTTACAGAACTAAAAACACCCTAACTCTTGGAAACAGGAAGGAATAGAAGGGGAGGCTATCAATTCTATAGTGCTTATGAGTTCAAACCTATTGGGCTTCCCTCCCTTCTTCTGCTATTTTCTTGGACTTGTCCCTTCATTTAGGTTAACCCTCTCCTCTTCACACATGGTGTTTTCTTCACCCCTCCCTCAAACTCTTTAAACAGAAAGGAAATTTTCTTTGATAAATACCGAGGAAAAAGGTTTAAGGGGATATTGAGCTTCCAAAGAAGGCTAGGAGACTAGGAAAGAATAGG
The DNA here is from genome assembly GCA_034641835.2 of Pinus albicaulis. Classification (NCBI taxonomy): domain Eukaryota; kingdom Viridiplantae; phylum Streptophyta; class Pinopsida; order Pinales; family Pinaceae; genus Pinus; species Pinus albicaulis. The sequence continues at coordinate 131,408,613 of CM076578.1, read as the reverse complement.
TTAGGTTTTCTTTTCAGGTTTTCTTCAAGCTTTCTTTGACACAAAATAGGAATTTAATTAGCGCCATTATCCCTTATAAAATCATGAAGAGGTGATAATTAGGGAAAATACCTCTTAAGAGTTCCTTCCACATCAAAAAACAAACTTTTCTAAGCTTCCCAAGCAGTTTTGGCACTTCTGCAGGCTTTCTGGATAGTTGCTGCATTTTTACGCCAGGAGCGCAGCATCCTGGGCAGGCCTAAATGCAAACGCATTTAGCGCTACACACCCATTGCAAGAGCACAGCGTGGTGGCTCGGGCGGGGCTGAACGCAGCATTGGGAAATATGTGCAGTGGTGAATGCGTAGCACCAGGCGGGCACAACTGCACAAGAGTCGAGCGGTGGAAACAAATGCCGAAGCTCAGCACCGGGTGGGCACAGTTGCACGAGAGTTGGGCGTTGGTTAGGTGGCCACTCCTACACGCGGGCGAGCTTGAAAGAGCACAACACCTACTTACAGGTGCACAGTGTCCAAAAGGTACAAAGGCAAAAACTACAAGCGCATAGCATCCACTTATACGCACACAGCATACAGAAATATTTGCTCGAGGATGCCTTCGGAAGCTGAAAATTTGCACTTTGTTTTGCAAAAGGTGAAATGGATGGAAAAGGGAGTTGTTATATTATTTATAACATTATTTTGAAATAATTAAACTCTAAAACCCTCTTTCTAAAGTCCCCTTCGCAATTATTTATTTTTGCATCCTTCCCCCTTGCCAATGTCTTTTTACTGTTCTTTTCACTAATGTTTCTTTTTGCAGCTGGTTAGTTTTTGGGACCCCTGATGATCCCCTACTTTGTCATGAACAAAAATAATTTTTCCTTCCATATCCTTGAAACAAACCTTTGACATTCCATTGTGCAATTTTAACTATCAAATTTGAATTTTTGTTTCTTCAGTGCAATGGCACACAGTGCCCCGAAATCTCATTCTTTGACCTTTAGACCTTTGAATTTGTCTTTTGATCTAGTGGAGTTTGTGTCTTTTTAACCAATCTTGGAAAATAGTTAGGAATCCTCTATTGTTGATGAATGAATGTTTTCTTTGCCACTTACCATGACCATTTTGTTCATTTTCCCAATTTCTGAAACTTCATTAATATTTGGAAAAACAAAAAAAGATGCCCTCCAAGTCTTCAAAAGGAAATATGCATTTGAACTCACTTCTTATGCCCAATAAAGTCTGCAATGATTATTTGCAAGGTCAGAGGAATTCTTTAAATTTTGTAACCTAAGTACTTTTCCACTATTGGTCAAAACATTCATGTATTTTCATTCTCAACTATAAACACAGTTATTGTTCATTTCATGAGTGTGTTTTTCTTTCTTGATACTGGTCTTAGTCTTTTCCTTCACCTAATGGCTCATCTGATAATTCTTTTTTATTTTGTCTTTTTGCAGGAGTGTGGAAAAGGGCATTTGTCCCTCTACCAGTTTCATGCTTGAGGCAAGAAATCCTTTCTAATGATCTCTTTGTTGTAATGTGCCATGTTTCTCATATGCCACTGTCCTTTCGAAATTTACACATATATTTTGATGAGCGGTAATTTTACTACTTATCATGAGATCATGATCTTCCTGTAGCCTTCAGATTTCTGTACCTTTTATCAACTTTAAATGACTTCATGAACTCTCTTAGGTGTCTTTCCTTTCTTTTGTTGTTCTTTTGGACTAATCTCCAAGCATCTCTGCAGAAATGTTGGGATATGATAGTCTATTCTCTTGCAAATTCACTGTTGGATCAAAAGGGCGCCTTTGGAGGGTGTTGGAGCTTATTCAGATAATGATAAAATTTAAATCTGTGCTCTCTTGAATTCATTTTTGACTTCCTGTGGAAACAATTAAATGAGAATTATGATGGGGCATGACCTAGGGAAACCTAATTGACTTATTTGCAAGGTCTTAGAATGGGTTTTTTGACTGAAAGTTTGAAACAGGGTTTTGAATGAAGACATAGGTTTTGGACACTCTATCTATGCACCACCATCCTAGACAGCTAGAAATATTTTTTTACTTCAAAGGGTTTTTTTAGAAAGGACCTTTGAAAACACCATTGCTTGAGGTACATGGTGAATAGGGGAAAATTTTTGGTTGACTTGGTGAGGCAAGGGGTGAGAAATATAAGGCTTAGGAAAAATGAGACATATGGTTATAGGCAAGGGTGAAAAATATAGAGAGACTGAGAGACACTAGTCTAGGATGGGGTTTTATCTGGATAAACAGATTTTCCATGCTCGAACAGAGAGGAGGGATAATGGAAATTATCTCTTTGAGGAGATTTCTAGAAGATACAATGATTATGGAATTTTGATTTCTAGAAATCTGAGACAAAGCATTCAGTCATCTAAAATAGGTGAAAATTGCTGATGACTAACACCATGTTTAACCCGACAAGTCTAGATGAGGTATGTGTCTAGGCCACACATCTAGAAGCTAGAGGGAAAAACATTTCTAATGAGGGTAGGAACAAACCTTTTAAGGGGAAAAAAAGAGAAGACCTCAAAAGGAAAAATAAAAAATAATGCATCTGTTAAGAAAGAGGGAGAAAAAGTGGTTTGTAAAATTTTTTCAAAAGAAGGCCATAATGAAAATCAATGTTCAAAATTACATCCTGAAAAGAGGCCCAAATATTTCAACAACAAAGGGAAACAAGAAACTGCAGATACAACTCAACATGATTTAGGAGAGGATTCAGGTAATGAATCTAAAATTACATCCATGGGATTGAAGAACATTAAGGGGCAATAAAGTGAGACTAAACCCAGTACTAGTTCATCAAACTGTCACATACATGCTCGAAATGAAAAGGAGAGAATTTAACTGTTTCATGTGAGGGTCATATCCAAACATACTAATATTGACACATTGTTTGACAGTGGGTCACAAGCAAACTTAATCTCTGAAGACTTGGTCAAGAAACTTAATATTGAGACCATTCCTCATCCAAAACCATATCCACATGGTTGGATTTGTAAGGATTCAAATTTACATGTTTCAAAGAAGTGTATATTGTGGTTTGCAATCACTGCACATTTTGTTGACACAGTTGAATTAGATGTGGTTCCGCTTGACATAACAGGTATTTTTTTGAGGAGTCCTTACTTGTATGACAGGAAAGAAATCTTCCATCTCCATGAGAACAAATACCATTTATTCAAAGATGGCAAGGAGTACATTGTTAGAGCACATTGCAAGAAGACAAATATTGCTATGGTAAATGCTGGACAGGTAAAGAGGCTGGTAAATTCAAGTAATAATTTTGTTCTTCGAATGATTAAGACTAAAGCTGATGATAATCATGAACCATTTGAGGGATGTGATCCTAAGTTGAAATAAGATTTATATGATGTAGTTGATGCACATCATGAGATGTTTCAGGAGCCAACAGGATTGCCTCCAAAAAGGGAGATTCAACATGAGATTCAGTTGCAGCTAGATTGTCCTCTTCCAAATATCGGCATGTACCGCATGTTGATAATGGAGAATGATGAAATAAAGATGCAAATCAAGGAGATGGAGGACAAAGGACTCATAAGGCCAAGTGCTTCACCATGCGGTTCACCCATAATCTTGATTCTGAATAAAGATGGGACTTTGCGCATGTGTGTAGACTTCAGAGCTTTGAACAAGATAACGGTAAAAAATCGATACCCACTCCAAAGGATAGATGATTTGCTTGATCAGCTGAAAGAAGCAATTTTTTTCACCAAGTTATATTTATGAAGTGGATATCATCAGGTAAGAATTGCATAAAGTTATCTATGGAAAATTACATTCAAAACCAAACAAGGACACTTTGAGTGGTTGGTTATGCCATTTGGTTTGTGTAATGCACCGGCAACTTTCATGCGTGTTATGGATAGTGTTTTGCATCCATTCCTTGATGAATTTGTGATTGTGTATTTAGATGACATACTGATTTTCAGCAGAACAAGAGAATAACATGTCTTTCTTGTGAATAGGGTGCTTGATGTTTTGAGAAAAGAGAAATTGTTTCTTAAGATGTCAAAGTGTGAGTTAGGAAAGACTTCTTTGTTTTATTTGAGACACATTGTAGGAGGTAGAAAATTGAGAATTGATCCATCTAAAGTGGAAACCATTTTGAATTGGCCCACTCCAAAAATAGTAACTGAGGTAAGAATTTTCTTAGGTGCAGCTCAGTATTGGAGAAAGTTTATTGCTAAATTTTCTGCCATCTCATCTCCTATGCATACAGTGACAAGTGTGAAGAAAGGCTTCCAATGGGGAGGAAAACAATGACAAGCTTTCGAAGCTTTAAAAGACAAGATCAGTTCAACTCTAGTCCTTGCATTACCGAATTTGAGACAACCATTCGAGATACAAACTGATGCTAGTGATTATGTCATGGGCACAGTTCTTTTGCAACATGGTAAGCCTATCGATTTTCATTCTAAAACTTTCAATGGTGTTGTAACTAATTATCCTACATATGACAAAGAGTTGTATGCATTGGTACAAAGAGTCAAGAAGTGGAAACACTACTTGATGGGTAAAGAGACGATTATACATACCGATCACCAACCATTATAGTACTTGCAGTCGCAAACAAAATTGCAGCAATCACAACATTTCAGGTGGATGGGATTTCTTCAACAGTTTCACTTGGTTATAAGGTAAAAGAAAGGTATTTTCAATAAATTTTCCGATATTCTTTCAAGACTGATTATAAGTTCTTCTACTTTACATAAAAATGATTCTATTGTACATGAGAGTTACATAGAGCAATATGCACATGATGTTGATTTTCAAGATGTGTATGCTAGTTTGAGCAAAGGGAATCAAGTTGAGGAAAATAATTATCCCATGCATAACAATTTTTTGTTTCATTTGGGCAAACTATGTATCCCATAAGGAGAGAGGCTAAGTGTCATGAGAGAGGCTCATTCATCTCTTATTGTTGGACACTTTGGGGTAAGAAAAATGGCTTATCTACAGAGGTATTGCTATTGGCCTCGCATGATAGATATTCTGTCAAGTTTTATAAGAGGTTGTTCTATGTGTGCAATAAGCAAGCCTAGAAATAGGAAGCTTGGGTTGTACATGCCACTATTGGTACCATCCTTGGGCCATGGGAGAGTGTCTCCATGAACTTTGCTGGAGGTCTACCTATGTCAAGAAAACAACATGATTATCTTTATGTAGTTGTGGATAGATTCAGAAAAATGTGTATACTTATGCCATGTAAGAAAACCATTACTGCTGAACAGACTGTTGAACTTTATTTTCAACATGTATGGGTTCATTATGGATTGCCTACTTCTATTTTTAGTGACAGGGATTCCAGGTTCATTGGGAATTTTTGGTCTAATCTTTGGAGTATGATGGACACAAAGTTGAAAAAGAGTACTACTTTTCATCTACAAACTGATGGCCAGACCGAGGTGGTGAACATAACCGTTGTGATCTATGGATAGGATATTGAAGAAAATATCCTAAGTTGTGGGATGAGCAACTGCATTACATTCATCATGCTTACAACCGGGCAAAGCACTCTTCTACAAATACATCACCTTTTGAAGTATGCTTTGGGTATTTTCAAAAATTTCCATTAGACTTCATCTTTGAGAAGGCTGTTGCAATTGATGGGCATAGTGATATTGACAAGGCTTGAAAGTTCGTTGAGAAAATTCATATTATACATCAACAAGTTCAAGAAAAACTTGAGAAGAGTCAAAGAAAATACAAGGAGAGGCATGACAAACATAGAGTTGATCACAAGTTTCAAGAAGGAGATGAGGTATGGTTGCACATAAGCAAAGAAATGATGCAAGGAGAAGGTAAAAAGCTCAAACCCATTCGCTATGGTCCATTCAATATCATAAATCAAGTTGGTAAAAATGCATTTCAACTTGACTTCCCCTCATATATGCAAATGTATTCAGTTGTTAATGTTGAAAACTTATGTTTGTAAGAGCCACCTTTGATCGATGATCAAGGAAGTGATGTTCTACTGCCTTCTATTGAAGATATCTCGCTAGAATTTCTAGATGAGCTCAAGGAAGATACAATTCTTGACAGGAGGACAAGAGCATCCAAGAGGGGAAGTGTTGACTACCTTTGAGTTGGGCTCAAAGGAAGTAATCCAAGCAAGGCAAAGTGGATGGAAGTTGGAAAGGTGAGGGAGTTGTACCCTCATCTACTGAATAGGTAATCAAATTATTTTGGGGTCCAAAAGCTTCCCAATGGGGAGGTGTGATCAGGTGTTCATAAATTTTGCTCAAAATTGAAAGTTACAGGATTGGTTTGAAACTAGGATGATTGCATAGATCTCGTCCATTTTATTCTGGCACCATGAACGGTTCGAAAAACCGATGTCCTATGAGGGAGATATCGCGTTCTGATCGAATTCCCAAACAGGAAAATTTTACAACATGCTTGACTAGGATGCCCAGTCAGCATGATGGTGCATAGTTAGGAAAAAAGGAATATTCCTAAGAATATTCCTTTTCTTAGAGCCATTCAGAGGATGACTGGTGGCATTACGTGATTGGGTTGAGGTTGCACGAGTTTATTTTTGTGGCCAATTGGAGGGTGACACGTGGCCAGCCCTGAGGCCACCATGTGTCCCTTGGATAGTGTGTTAAAATTTTATGGAGGTTGTCGGGTTTGACCCCATAACCTCTCGTGGAGCAGCCACCGGCCACAACCGTCTACACTGCATGGTAGATCTTAACTTGTAAGAGTCAAAGTAAAATATAAATTTTATTAACTTTGTACATAAGGTTGGGGACCACCGGCGGTCCCAACCCGTCGGCAGTCCAAGTATTATGGTCACATGCCATAGCCACAAAAACAAATGTTTAATGACGATGAATTCGAAAAATCTGCAACCATTTTATTTCTGAAACATATCACATGTAACTGTGACCGCAGAGTTCTCCATGCGGTTAGGATTACTCTGCTTCTAACTTCGGTCTCATTACTCTTACCCTGGGTTTCGGCCTGAAGTTTCGCTTGTCATTATTGTAGCTGGGGTTTTTGGGGTTGGCATGTGGCCACCCCCTCCCCTTAACCATCAAACTTTAATTTTACAGTTTGGAACTAGCAGAGACTTAGTGCGCCCCTTGAAATTTCAGAAAATTACCAAATGTAACAACAGTTGGTTGCAGTTCTCCAAAGTTAGTGGAGGTTTTCTAGGAGTGATTGGGCAAATGACTTGGAGGGTCAATTTTTTCCCAAATGGAGTGAATGTAAAGTCATTCTAGACTAATTGGAGCATTCTGGAGCCATTGGTGCATAGAAAAAAGCCATTAGAGGCCTGTAAACACATATATTTGCAAAATTTTGAGCATAATGAAAGATGGACATGCCATTGGGAGCTGGACCAGCAGATGTAGCCCAAGAGGGGTGAACTACTTCATCATGCATGTTGTGTAAATGTTATGTGTGGTTTTATTTCTCTGTTATACACTTTTGTTTAGTTTTATTTAGGCTTACTTTCATGCTTCTAATTCACTAAAATCACTTATCTTTCATGGTTAAAATCCTCAATATGTAATATTCCCATTTTAGCACATGGCTAAATGGAATATTAAAATTTTGCTTTTATCACCTTGCAACTAAATAAATGGGTAAAGGAACCCATTCTTGTTGAAAACATGAATAAAATCCCTCATAATGTGAAAGGGATCATCATAGTAGCTTCATTTTGCACCCTCAAGTGTGAAAAGGGGCAAATGCATGAAGACAAGGTCATGTTTGACCAAGTCAACGGTGTTGCCTTAGGAGGAGTGGATCACTTTATGAGACAACGTAGTGTGAATGAGGAAGAGGATATTTTGTGGAGGAAACCCTAATGTATGGGGCCCATGGAGAGAGAGCTTTCACTTGTTTAAAAGGAGAGCAAGGCAGCCATTGTTATTCATGCTATGGATTATTGATTTCATTGTCTATGCAGACAATTGTGCATTATTTGTTGTTTAGCAAGAATTGCCAAGGAATTCCCATTTAGGATTTCTTCACCTTCTTGAGAGGCCTCTTGAAGGATTGTTCTTCATTATCCATATCTCTTGGCTCAAGGCCAAAGATTCTCCTTTCAGTTACTGCGTTATTTCTGCTCAAGTATAACGCAGTGTTGCCGGGGTGTTGCAGTGGAGGACACCATATACCATTTCCTTGGCTCATCTGTCAAAGGAGGGAGCTTATATTCCTCTAGGAGGTTAGTGAGGGAGATCCAGGATAATATTTCAAATCATTGGCATCAGGCCAAGCATTTCTCTTCACCAACAACACAGTCCCTCCACTAGACTGCGTTATTTCTGAGTGTATTTGCAGTGGGGACTTGCTCCACATGTTTGGAGGGTGAGATCTTAGGTGAGAGGATAAGCCTTTCACTCTAGAGATCCTTTGGATGAGATTTAGCCATATATTGTAGCATCATCAGCTATCTACATCCATTTCCAGTTTTGAGTTGCAGCTTCTACCTAGCAACTCCGACATGTCTGCAGATTTTTCATTTTGTACTTATTTCAGCTAATCCTCTCAAGGATTGTGTATTGTATGTTTCCCGGGGTTGAGATCTTGCTACCCCTTCTTTATTTGAGCCACATAATGTTGTATCCATGTATTGAAATTATTTGCAACATTTATGCCTCATAGATTGCGCAGTCATAGCCAGGGCCTCTTTTACATAGCAGTATTTCTCCATATTTCATGTATATGTTTCATTGAGGCTGCATTGACTAGCTTGAGAGATCATTTCTTTCAAGATATTGTATACATTATTGCTGCTATAATCTAATGTAATGGTTATGTGGATCTTCCGACATTTTTCAATATTAATGCACTCACTGTTATTTTCCAGCTCATGTGTATGTATTGTTGATCTCCACATTGGTAATATCTTGAGATATTCCCAATAGTGTAGTTTTTCCTAATTTGGAATATTACAGTGGTATCAGAGCATGATCTCTAGCTTGGCCTGTGAGTCTCAGCCAAAGAAGATCAAGATGATGAAGAAGATGAGTTTACTCTCATCTATTTTTAGATCCAGAGGAGACCTCTCCAAGGAGGTCAAGAAGATGGAAGAAGGAGAAGAGGAAGGAACATGCACTTCCTACTCTCACAAAGAAGAAGACCAGAAGCATCAAGAACACTTGGAATTCGAAATTCTAAGTGAGTACCTTGCTGAATACCAAGCAAAACCTAGAGCCTTCCAAGAGACTCTAGATTTTCCACAATTTATTCAGCAGAAAGAAGAAAGAACACCCCATAGCTTTGGGATGATGAGAGGCAATATATTTCTATTATCCACATTTGATGGATCACTCACATGTGTAGCAGAGGTTTGGGTGAAAAATATAGAGGCTTTCTTCCTGCTACATCCTGTAGTAGATAGAGAGGCTGTAGAAGTTGTAGTGCTGCACCTTGGAAGTGAAGAAAGTACTTGGTGGTTCGAACATTCAAGCCATACAAGGGTTTCTACTCTTGATGAGTTTTCTCAGAGATTGATCAGGAGATTTTGCAAAAGGAGGGAGGAACCCTCACCACCAGCTAATGAGGCATGTACCAGCACTGTTGAGACCATGGAGGAGCAGCCTTCATCTTCAACAGTTTGGGAGGCCAACACTTATGAGGAGGAAACTCTTGCAGCCTTGCAAGGAGCTTCCACATTTCACCGAGGTATGATTAAAAATCTATCTCTTGTCATTTCAGCAAACACTTTGGATGGGTCTAGATTATTGCACGTAGTTGACCTAGAGCAGCAGAATAGCATTGCGCTCTACAGAAGCAGTGATGAAGAAAAAAGGAGCCAGTCCTCATGTGAACATTCAAATGGCAGCTTCATTCATGAAGCCATGAGAGGAGCAGAAAGAAGGAGTATACATCTGGAGATAAGAAACTCTTTCTCCCCTATAGATGACACTCTCTCAATGAGCATGCAACAGCTCAAAGAGAGACTTCTACTGGCAGCAAATCCAAGGCCTCTTGGGTTTTGGAGGGCCATGCATGAGGAGGAGATCTCACAGGGAGATTTTAGTAGAGGTGCACTCCCACACATCATGGAGTGCAAGATTCTTCATCAGTTTGAGGAGGTTCTTCCCTTCTCTCAGGAGCAGATAGTAGATGAAGGACATCTTTGGATGGATAACATCTCTCATGGTTGTGTTGGAAATTCCTTGAGCCATGCACATCATGATGGGATGTTTTTGCCTACCACTTATTTAGGTCCTTATAGGGTCAAAGTGATCCTCGGAAAGATTGCATTTCAAGGTCCCATGAAATGAAGGAAGCTAATTTGGGATGATGGTAGCCCTCATGGGAGGAGTACCAAGATGAAGGGTGGAAGAAGGCATCCACAACTGGTTGCGTGAATGTGGATGGTGAGCAAGAAGCTAGTGAGCTACTTGCAAATTTATGATATCGGGCAGCAGGAGGCTTGGTTGCGCTGGTTACTCTTGAAGGAGTTTGGCCATCACTTGGCATACACTCTATCCAAGGATATGAGGAGAGAGAAGATGTGGCAGGATTTTGGCATCAGGGAGTAGAAAAGAGTATGGGTGCATAGTGATGATGCAACATTCATATCATACACTATGTCTTCATCACATATCTTGTATGATGAGAGCATGAGGAAGCAACAAAAACATTTGTTTCTAGGGTTATTCTTGGGAGAGTAAGAGTGGATTTTCTCTCATTTATTGTTTGATGTTGCAGGAGTAGGAGATGGCACTATCATGGTGCAAAATGGATACTCCTTGACCTTTAATGATAAGTAATTACTCCCACCTTGGGAGGGATTCCATATTTACAGCAACATTATTGGATGGTTGCCCATCTATGTTGAGGAAGCTGAGGGCAACAGCGTTGTGCCATCTAGAGATTATCTAGTGCCTCATGCAGAGGAAGGAGGAGGTCTTGCTCCAAGCAGAAGGATGCTTGCATCTTGGCAAGGAAGTCCCCAGGATCTCAGGTATGGAGATCAAGGCACAACTCATGTTTTACCTGTGCCATTGTTAAGGGGGTGTGGAACCATGGAGACACAAGGAGAAGATAGGGAGGATGACCATCATGATGAGATGAGGAGCACACATCCCTGTCTATTGTATGAGGTTGATGCACCTAAGAAGGTGATTGGATTGCGCAGTGGAAGCATGGAAATATTTGTTCATTCATATATGCAGTCACCTCTTGATGATGATGTCTCACTGCATGGAGACATTTTGCCAGGGAGACCACTGGATCAAAAGAGGAGGATGGATGCTTCACCAGTTGAGGCACCACTCGGTGTTTTAAGAGGAGTGGAAACCTTGGGGGATAACTTCACAGCGCTGAGAGTCTTGGGTAGACTCAAGGAGGAGAGAGCCATTCTCTCAACATCATTTTCACCCACTCCCATTTCAGATTCTGCACTGTGGAAGAAGCCGAAGGGGAAGGATAGCAGCCTTCCAACTTGCATATTTGGCATGGGATTTATCAAAGAAGGAGATGACCATATGACAGATGACCTTCATGGGGAATCATCAGCACTGTCACTATGGACGATAGATCCATGTTGGAGCTCCAGGTTGTTGGCGGAGTACTCCCAGGATCATCTTGCTTGCATGATATTGATAGATCAACATATGAAGAGATGCATAGATCATGTGCAGATGAAGGAGATACATAACTCTTTGGAGGAGTTAGCACAACCGCCTCTTTTCTCTTTTAGGATGAGAGGGGACTCAATTTTGAGCCACGTCATTTGCATAAGCCAAACTTATGGTAAGGGTATTTTTTATTTGCATGATGACTTGTATATTCATCCCTTAACCATATATGTACAGGATATGTCCCATAGGGGAGATATCGCCCACATTATTTGCATTGCATGTTCTAATGGGAGCATGAGAGGACATGTGGCCACTATAGCAAAACATTTGTTTCCATTTGAGGTAAGCCATATGATTTCTTGGATGCCATATGATGGTGACTTCCAGCTCATCACATATGAGGTGATTTGGGACAGCATGTTTCATAATGTTGGGCAAGAGATCCTTGGAGGTATAGTCTTCATCTTGCCACTGGAGGGAACTTTATTGCAGCCCAAGATCAGCATATACTCTACACTTCTCCTAACTGGAGAGGAGGATAGCGTGGGGTAGGCTATTTTGTCTACCAAGATCAGATTTTCATCCCACCTATATTGCAGGAGCCAAAGGTGGAAGATGAATGTCAGGAGTTGCCATGTTGAGAGGTAACTCACTTTGTATGGATGATTGCTTGGGGGATGGAGGATCTACATGAGGAAGATGTTCCTCAACATATTTCAAACTCCCTGCCTTGGGTGGAGATTCTTCAGTTCTATCCTTGCAGTTGCTTGAGGACAAGCAACATTTGGGAGGGGAGGACTATAATATTCCCATTTTAGCACATGGCTAAATGGAATATTAAAATTTTTCTTTTATCACCTTGCAGCTAAATAAATGGGTAAAGGAACCCATTATTGTTGAAGACATGAATAAAATCCCTCATAATGTGAAAGGGATCATCAGAGTAGCTTCATTAAGGGGCAAATGCATGCAGACAAGGTCATGTTTGACCAAGTCAACAGCGCTGCTTTAGGAGGAGTGGATCACTTTATGAGACAACACAATGTGAATGAGGAAGAGGATATTTGGTGGAGGAAACCCTAATGGATGGGGCCCATGGAGAGAGAGATTTCACTTTTTTAAAAGGAGAGTAAGGTAGCCATTGTTATTCATGCTATGGATTATTGATTTCATTGTCTATTTAGACAATTGTGCATTCTTTGTTGTTTAGCAAGAATTGTCGGGGAATTCGTGTTTAGGATTTCTTCACCTTCTTGAGAGGCCTCTTGAAGGATTGTTCTTCATTCTCCATATATCTTGGCTCAAGGCCGAAGCTTCTCCTTTCAATTACTGCATTATTTCTGCTCAAGTATAATGCATTTTTGTTGGGGTGTTGCAGTGGAGGACACCATGTTAGCCATCAATAAGTTTTTGTCATAGCAAATGATGGCTAAAACAAGTCTTGAGCCTTCAAGAGATCATTTTCACAGAAAATTTCTCATTCTTGAAGCCTTCTGATGCTGTCTAAACTCAAAAAAGTAATCTTCACTGCTGTTTCATTAAAAAAATCCACCACGAAACCTTGTTGAGGTCCAAAGAAACTGTTTTTCAGGCCATTTTCCATCAATTTCTAAAGCCTATTTCACTCATTTTTCCATTTTATTTATCCTTCATTTGCTCTAAAAAATCCCTTTTATCCTTTTCATTTACCCTTCTTTATCCTAAAAAACCTTCAAAAATTCCTTTTAAACTCATAAAAAATCCTTTTTTTTTTATGGTTTAAATTGTCCCTTTTTCCTTATCAGAGCCTTTAAAAACACCTCAAAACGCCTCATTTTAGGCCTTTTTCGCTCATATTAAAACTTTGGGTTTTAAGCTCCTTCTAGCTTAGCCCCCAGCTTTTTCTCCATCACGTGACCAAGCCCCAAAACCGGGTGCTTAAACCTTTTATTCTCATCCCCTCTTCCCTTAGCCTCGGTTCTTTGTTCTCCCATAGAACCATGCTTTTTCCTTACCCCAAGCCCCCATCGCATCAAAATTTCTTTTGAAAACCTACATTTTTTATAACTTCTCACCCCGATAACAATACCCCGACTAGATCTACACCATAAATCCATAGGATCCGACGGTCCCCATTTGACCCCGTCTCCAACCCATCGCACCTCCTCTCCCATCCTCCGATCGCCTGAGTATCTATCCATCCATTCCCACCATTGATCTATAAAGATCAACAGCCACCATTCTTCTCCTCCTACCTTTCATCCTCCCGACTGATATAAATCCTTCACCCCCATAAGCATATCCCCACTATTGATTCATTCAATCCAATAGCTCTCGACATCCAACCTCACCCGTTAAAATTTCACCCCACGACAAAATAACAAACGTCATAGTCTGGTCCCACCCCCCACTATTTAAAACTCTGGCCCAATCCCCTTTTTCCACCTAGCTCCCACTTAAGCCCTCACCCATGCACCTTTCCCATCGCGCTCCTCTCCCCACCGTTGGATCCGCCCCACCTCATCCAACGGTTAGCATTGTGTTTCACGAAAACCTATCGTTCGGGGTTTAAACACCCAAGCTCACGTGAAACCACCAATTTTCTGGGGGACGCATGTCGCGCCATGATTGAATTGCGTTCGTTTTACAATAAACCGCTTACCATTGTTTATGAACGCGAAAACCATTCTCAATTTTCACAAAACCATCAAGCTACAATTTCATGTCATATGCAGTTTTAAACCTGGTTTTTGCAGGTTTCATCAATCAAACCTCTTCCGGCATACTTTTTCCCCTCATATCCCACTCCTCCACCTCCGCCAGTCTCCTAAGCAGTCAAAACCCTCCCTCGTAGGTTTTTATAACATTATTCGTGTTTTTTTTGCAGGTTTTAAAAGGCGGCTTATTAAATAAAAATAGTCTTATACCCAAGAAACGGTGGCATAGGGCCAAAAATTACCATCTCTATAGACTAATCAGCACAGAAAAGAAGCTGTTGGGGGTATAAAATCTGGGTCTTAATCAATATTTTATGAACACTAGTTATATCATTAAACCCTCCGCAGGCTGAAGACACCTGTAAACCAACAAACATAGTGTTAAAGAATTAAAGGGTTAGCGAATATTTAAAGATAAAGGGTTAATACATAAATATTGAAGATCAAAGAGCTTAGCCCGACAATTAAGGATAAAGCACAGTTAAAACAAAAGGATTAAAAGTGAATACAGTCAGCAGAAAGGGTTTAAAAGCCCAAAGATGAATATAAGGCATTAAAGTAAAAATTAAAGGCAAATCAGTGTTTTAAGCCACAAAGTGGACAGATCAACAAAGAGAGCCTCCAAATGCCACATCATTGAGGCAATTACTACTCAAAATTCCACCTACAAGTTCATTTTCCTCAAAGGAATACAAATTGAATGCACAGTCAGAGATATTTGCTAGAGACAGCTCAGAATTAATTGCCAGCCTACAAAAAGCCTCCAAAGTCAACAAAAGTGACTGAAGTAGGTAAAATTTAATGTAAAATTGATTAAAAAATAGTTAAAACATCTGAAAATTTCTCCATTTGGCCTCCTAAAGGCCGAGGAGAACTTACTCTGTATTAATTGAACAAATAACTCTTCCTTTCACTCCACCTCCTCATTCTTCTATAAATACTTCTCTAGAAGACAATATTTTTTTTGGTTGAATACTCATTGAATATAAATAGCTTTGACGTTGTTGAAGCTCTGTTTTGTAATTGAAGAAAGATAGGCTGAGATGAGAAGTTTGAAGCTGTAAAAGACCCACTAGACTTGAAGATTGTAACTGGTTTGAACATCAAATACACAAGTTGATTTATGGGATCCTGGTTTATGTCAATTGTTAGTATGAATCCTTTGTCGAAGTGTACAAAAAAAGACCACTTTAGCTACGCATAACTAATAGCCCTAACATCAAAAGTGGCTGCCAATATCTTCAGATCTGCTGTTAGTTGATCAAGAAAAGAGCTGCAAAAAACCAGATCTATGCATAGAAAGACATTAAGCAGTAAAAAGAAGGGTTTGCTCCATATATCCAATAGACAAGACAAGAACAATTTTGAAAGGAATTTTTTTGTATTAAGGGCACAGGAGGAAAACAAGAAGAGAGCGTATCCAATTCTCCTCAATGGGATGGGTTCTTGGAAGTCCTCTGACACTTCGAATCTGATCTCTCTCTCACATTTGGTGTAGAAAACCCATACAAAGATAGAACTCAAGGGATTTCACAAGGAAAAAATGGAGAAAGTGTGACCAAGTGTTATAGATCCAAAAGTGATCTAATAAGAGCGACAAAAAGGTGAAGAATGGTAGGAAAAACCCTCCTATTTTTAACAGAATATTGGGTCATTCTAGATCTTGGTGCATGATTAAAATAATGTTAACCAAATCTAGATCCACCTTTTATGGAATATTTTATTATATTTGTTGGAGGAAAAGGGTGTTTGACTTGGGTCAAATCCCTTGATTAGTGAAAAATAAATAAATAAATGATTTATTTATCTTTTTAAGGAAGTGGTTGGAAGATAATCAAATAAATAATGATTTATTTGATTAATAGTGGGTGATTTGGTCATATTTAACAAGAAATATTATCTAAATAAGATTTAAATAATTATTCCTAGAAAATAATAAGATAACTAAGGGTTTATCTCATTAATTTCTTTGTTTTTGGGTTAAACATGACTGGGAATAATAATTAAATTATGATTTAATTAATTATTCCATGAGGAAAATCAAACAAATATAGGTTTGTTTAATATTTCCTTTTGGGGTTTCCTATTTAGACCATAAACAACTTAATAAATGTGTTTTACTAAGTTATTTTACATAGTGAAAGCAATTTTACTTAGGGTAAAATCGGTCTTACATGGTGTACTTGGGTCCATCTAATAGTAATCGGTTGATGACCAAAAAATGGTGTAACAGATTTCCCCCCAGCGTGCGAGTGTTAGGAGCAAATCGTATGACCGAAGTACATTGTAAGAACTCAATCACCAGACATCAAGAGGGAAGTCAGAGAGAGAAATGTAAGGTAGATGAGTGTGCTGAAGAACTATGCCCTGAGGAGACGAGACTCGCAGGTGCAAAAAGTCTCTTTTTATGGGAGGGTACCTGTGCTAAAGGCGGCGGGGGAGGCATACCTATGCTCGCCGAGACAAAGTACAAAAGAATAGTGTGTCCAGTAAACAAGGGACCGAACCATAAAGTACAACCGGCATAAACACGAGCCAGATAAGAATACAATGAGGAATCCCATATACATGATGTGCCTGGGATAACAACCAGGACTTATACAACAATATATGAGTACATGAGATGAAAATACAACCCAAATTCCCCCAATAAGCGGGGAAGGGATCACAAAATCTGACTGATACATGCAAATCAAAGAGGCGCTGCAAGCGGCTAAGGCCGACATCATCAAATATATGGAGCTGCATCGAAGGCTGCAATGAAGAGGTCATTCGGGCATGTGGGGGGCTACCTGTAGGGCCACCCCCTCATGAGGGCTGAGACATCTCACACACACCCGGGAATCACCAATAGTTGCTGCTGCATCACTGAACCATCAAGCATACGGATCTTGATCATGCTGAAAGGAGCTAGAGCTGAGAAACAATCAAGTCAAAGGGGGATGAGAAAGCCCTTTGCCTAGTCCGAGGCACCGAACAAGAGTGGAAGTTGGAACCAAGGTACACCGCCCTCTAGACCTGTCTTCTGGAATGAATGAGCTGATGTCGACAGAAGGAGGTCCGCCATAGGTGAGGCAATGATAGATCCTCAACTAAGGCACGAGAGAAAATAGTAGAGTGACTGACAGACTAATACCAATGACGATGATGAAATGGAGGGGACTGAGTAGCGAATGGACGACTTCCCTTGTTAGAGCATAAAGGGCATGAATGGCATGGCAGCGACTGACACAATGTCATGAGGGATAGGGGACAGTGGGACTGAAGGCCATAATGTGCGACACAAGAGAGGGACCAAGCAATGAAGGATGGAGGACTATTGCGGGGTACAAAGGGACTCGAGATAGACTCCTTGAATGCGATGATGACTCAACTTGGATGCTCTAAACAAGGGCGACTTGATGGTGCTGCCGCACAGTAAAGGTCCAATGGGGGACCATGAAAACATGAGTACAGGATGGTAACTCATGACGAACATCAACACGAGCATAGATAAGTAGGGAGGCCAAATGGTGCCCCTAGTATGAGTGTTGCAAGTGAAGAAATTCGATTTTGAGGAAGGTTATGGTTGAGGGGCATAGGTGCCCCCAAGCATGGTGTGGTCATGCCAAAATGTATTTAGAAGAAAGGGGAATCTAAACACATTTTAATGATGTGGTGTGCCATTTGTTTTCGTTATGGTTATGCAGTTTGAGAAAGGAAATGGAGGATTACCAATCTCTTTTAGTACTGCATATATGAAGCAAATGGACTTTAAGTTTTCGGGTTGGCATACCTGGTGTCACTATCCCAAAGAGAGGATTTGGAGATAATGAACTGATGCTCTCCTGGAAAACCCATAGGTTGGTCAACAACAATGTCTAAGAGATTGGGTTGTTGATGGAAGATGAGGGAACGATAAGGGGTATCATCCCTAGAGTGATCTGAAGTGATATGTGACTCTAGGGGTTCGTCGAAATGTGGAAGAATAATGGTACTAAAGTCAACATGACCAGATACACTAGGAGAGTTTTGGAGAATTTCTTCTCCTGGTCTATCAAATGTGGGTGCCCCCCTACCCAAACATTGGGTTTCAATGTAATGGCCACACGGTGTATGTGGTGTGAACGCATGGGTTCGATGTAAGGGGGAATAGATAAATTCAGGGGTGGGGATTTTTTCCATAATGTCATCATCGTGATAGAATATGGGTTGACTGGTGGAAGAAATACCACCTGACGTGGCGAAGCGACCTGAATCATCATCATGAGAAGAGAGGTTCACATGCGTATCGTCACAAGGGGTGAAATAAGAGTAAGTAGATAAAGGATCTACCGATGTTGATCCCAAGGTGATCGTTGAAGTAAGGTCAAACGAAACAACAGGGGAGGGTTTAGAGGGAATGTTCCTTGAGGGTCTCATGGATGATGATAGGTAGAAAATGTTGGATGAAGGCTCCGTCATCTCAACATCAGGAGGGGGGATATCAATGGGAGAAGTCATGTGTGGTAGTTTTTCCAAAGCAAAATGCGCAAATATGGGAGAGGTGGACTCATTGCGCTTGGCCTCGAATTGGCGGACCGTGGCTAGAGAGGTGCGGAAGCCCGCGAGGCGGGGACAAAGGTGGGTCTAATGGCCATGGAGGTCACACAAAGCACAGGGGTGGTTGGTGTGAATAGGCTGGGGGTTCGTGGCCGCGGTCGCGAAAGGAACAGAGGCTTCCGGGATCGGGCACTCAGGGAACGCGACATTAACCATGGGCTTGAGATGAAGCAATTCAAGACAGGTATGGGTGGCGCGACCGAAAATATCACACAAAGCACACTGGATGGTATGCTTTGGAGGCCGAGAAGGGGTATGGTTTGTCGGGGTAACCTTGTACTTTTATGCCCCCTTGCGAGCTTTTCCCTTCTTACCCGAAGCGGTCGCAACAGGAGGTGGTTCCTGTTGAGGGTGGTGGCTCTTGTTGTAGTGGGAGAAGTCTTTGAGGATAGGTTGAGCAGGGATGAAAATATAAGGTTTGGGTTGACCAGGCAAGGTGGGGGTTGGAGGATCAAGGTACCAAACGGGAATCCCAAGGGTCAAGTTAGGAAGAGAGAGGGTGGCCATGACCGGTACTGTGTACACTCCTGGTGGGGGAGCTAGGAATGGTATCTGACCAGAGGGGTAATGGCCAGGTGGGACGGCTCCTAAATGGCTAAGGCTTGGAGGAACCATGCCAGGAGGATAAAGAGGCTCATGACTACCAACTGCAGGTGAAGGGCTAGGAGCAGGTTGCAGAGGGCAAGGTTGCTGACTAGCTGAAGCAGGTTGCTTGAGAGCAGCCCGAGACGATTGCATCATGCAAACATTCGATGAGTTGGGGTCAGAGATAGGAGGAGGAGGAAGACCGGGGAAGGTTCCGAGCAAAGAGGAGTCTTTGTAGATGCCAGGAGAGACACTGGTCAAGGAATCAACGGTTTGCTTGTTGGCTACAGAAGAGATGGTCGTCTCAGGTGAGGTCTGAGATTTTGGCTCATGATATGTCAACTGGTCAATGGTGACTATCTTTCCATTATGAGGGAAAGACATCTTGCGGAAAACTGCGGATGGGACAGCAGACATAGCATAGGTGTAGCTCCGCCCCAAGAGAATGTTGTAATCTAGAGGGGCGTCGATGACTTCGAAGTCAACGCAAACAGTCTTGCTTGCAAGAGTGATAGGACAATTACGGAAGAGGCCAATGGGCTAGGAGGCGTGGCCATCCCACGCTCGAATGGTGATCGTGGAAGGGGCCAACTCCGGAGATCCGAGTTGCTTCCAAACCGAAGCGGACATCACACAGGTGGATGCCCCCTCATCAATGATACACCGAGAAACGTTAGCGTTTCGGATTTTGACACGGATTTGGAAGGCTATGGAAGCAGGAAGAGGAGGATGCTCTGATTGATGGGCATCGAAAACAATCAATTGGTCATCAGCAAGATCTACAGCACCCATGGCAGATAGTAGAGCCTTCTTTTGGGAAGGGCATGACTGGAGGAGTTCCAATGTAGAAATGGTAGCAGGAGACTGCGCCAAATAATCTACTATGCTATATGAATGAGCAGCTCGACTAGAAGCAGCATTTCGGCGTAATGGTCCCTTAGGAATCTGGGTATGAACCTCAACTTTGGGCTGAGGGATATGCAAGGGACCATTGGATGTCGAAAGAGGCTCTGTAGAACCTGAAGAAGGTGACTCGGGGACAGACGGAGCGGGAGGCTTGGGGTACTGAGGGGCCCGAGTTTGAATGTTAAGGTCGACGGGTGGAGGTGGAGCAGAGTTCATCATGAGGATCTGGTAATTGGAGGAACCAGAGGGGGAAGGTTGAGTGGCCACCTGTCCGTCAGGTGGTTGGGTAGCCACGAATTCCTGCTGTGCATCCACCTTCTCGTGAGGGGGCGGTGACTACTGTTGCAGGGGTTGAGAAGGCCAGGGAGGTGGAGGTGCTGATGCTGGAGGAGCTGGAGCACTAAACTGCGGATATGAATAATAATGGGGTTGGGTAATAGTATGGTGACCAGGAGGTTGGGACAAAAGAGGAGGCATGTTGTGTCCTGGATACGTGCTACTAGGAGGGGAACAAGTGCGAGAGGTGCTGCCCCCTCCCCCAGGAAAACCATAACCCATGGGAGGCTGGGAATATGGATGAGAGAGAGTTCCAATGATACCGTCGGCGGCATGAGGTGCCCCCGGTGCATTGACACCACCGGGTCTGGGGAGATCAGGTAGAACGGTATAAACATAACCTGTTTGAGCGTAGATCAAGTCATATTTTAATGCCAGTTGGAGGGCGGCTTCTTCGGTTTGGGGGAAATGCGATGCGACATCTTTCCCGATAGGAGGCAATAGAGATCTAAGGAACTATTCCATGTAGACACGGTCTTCGAAAGTAGGGGATTGACATAGGCTCTTTCGTCTCCGCCATTCCTGGACATGATCGGATAGGCGGGTCGCAGATGATTAACAGAAAGAAGTCAAAAGTTTGATACCAGTGTCATAACGAAGGGGAAGCTGGAAGTAAGATAAAAAAGCCCGGGCAAGAGTCGCAAAGGTGGTATGAGAGGAAGTGGGTTGATCAACATACCACTTAGAAGTCGTGCATGTAAGCATTCGTTGGAACAACCGAAGACGAACAGAGTCATCGGTAATGGAGGTAGATGAACACCACATGTGGAAAGATGGGACATGATTTGAAGGATCTTCTCCAGCAAGGCCTTCAAACTTTGGGATGTCAGAAGGGAGCTTTGTCGGCATAGCAAGCCAACTAGCGTCATGGTGTATAGGGTCATTTTTCAACCGGTTCAAATCGGGGAGGCTGAGGCCTGCCAAGAAGGGGAGCAAGGGAGTATTCGAGGTAGTTCTGGTGGCAATTCTGCTAGTAGTAGTCCCAACATTAGGGCTAGGAGTACCGCTAGTGTTAGGCCCTGGACCAGACATAGTGAAGGTGACAGGGGGAGAACCCGAAGTAAAAGGAGAACCCAATGAATCAGGAGAGGAGTTGGAGTGCGGACTCGAAGGTGGACTAACTCGACGACGGCGGGAAGGAGTAGGTCGACCGACCGGAAACTAAGGGTGAAGGCCAAGAAGTATCTGGGACGTGCGCCTTGGGGGCGCAAACATGAAAATACAAACACGGCACAAGGGGAAGAAGAACGACCAACAAGGGCAGGGAGGTGCAGGATCAAGTGATTACAATGTCGAAACAAGGGCAGATAGGTGCAGTGTCAATTGATTTTAAAGTATTTTCCTGGCGGTGTAAACCAGGCTCTTCTTCACTTAGGGTGAGTGTGAAGAAGAGCCCTAAAATTAGATCCAAACAAATCTTCAAGAGGTGATTTGAAAGGGAGAAGAGCTGATTAAAAGAGGTATGAAAAGGAGGTATCAGATCTGAAAGAGGGGGGCTGAAACTCTGAAAAGACAGTCCTGAAACAGATAAAAACTCTTCCACAAAAAGTGGAGGGTACTGAAGCCCTAGGGGACTATGTTCCCACTTAGATGAGCAAAAACAGATCAGAACCAGCTCAAAATAGGTCGAGACAGAGGCTGGAAAACCCTGACAGAAGCTTCAGCAAAACCCAGAAAAATTGCAGAAAAACAGTTGAAAAATTGGCAGGTCGCAGGTTCTGACCTGTTTTCAGTGCAGGTCACAGAAAAGAGGCTGAAAAGTGTGACCTGGAGGTCCAGGTCGCAGTTTTTGGGCTGAAAAGTGCGACCTCCAGTTCCGGTTGTCTCGACGGCAGATTTGCGGAAAAGTTGCTGTCTCAGTTGCGGCTGATGTGTGTCACCTGCGCAATAGGGCCAGAAACACGCGGAAGTTAGAAATTTTGATGTTTGAGGGTTTTATGTGAGAAAAACAACATAAAAATAGGGAAAATAAAAAGCTGAAAAGAAACCCTAGGGTCTGAAGTAGCTGGATATGCAGGAATATGAAAAACGACAGCGGTCGTAATTTAAAACCCGTGTGGAGTCGCCATTTGTTAGTATGAATCCTTTGTCGAAGTGTACAAAAAAAGACCACTTTAGCTACGCATAACTAATAGCCCTAACATCAAAAGTGGCTGCCAATATCTTCAGATCTGCAGTTAGTTGATCAAGACAAGAGCTGCAAAAAACCAGATCTATGCATAGAAAGACATTAAGCAGTAAAAAGAAGGGTTTGCTCCATATATCCAATAGACAAGACAAGAACAATTTTTGAAAGAATTTTTTGTATTAAGGGCACCTGGGAGGAAAACAAGAAGGTGTATCCAATTCTCCTCAATGGGATGGGTTCTTGGAAGTCCTCAGCACTTCAGATCTAGAATCTCTCTCTCTTGTTGGTGTAGAAAACCCATGCAAAGAATAGAGCTCAAAGGGAGCTCACACAGCAAATAATGGAAAAATGTGACCAAGTGTATAGATCGAGAGTGATCTAATAGGCAACAAAAGGTGAAGAATGGTAGGAAAAACCCTCCTATTTATAACAAAATATTGGGTCATTCTAGATCTTGGTGCATGATTAAAATAGCATTAACCAAATCTAGATCCACCTTTTATGGAATATTTTATTATATTTGTTGGAGGAAAAAAGTATTTGACTTGGGTCAAATCCCTTTATTTGTGAATAATAAATAAATAAATGATTTATTTATCATTTTAAGGAAGTGGTTGAAAGATAATCAAATAAATAATGATTTATTTAATTATTTGTGGGTGATTTAGTCATATTTAACAAGGAATATTATCTAAATAAGATTTAAATAATTATTCCTAGAAAATAATAAGATAAATAAAGGTTTATCTAATTAATTTCTTTGTTTTGGGTTAAACATGACTAGGAATAATAATTAAATTATAGTTTAATTAATTATTCCAAGAGGAAAATCAAACAAATATAGGTTTGTTTAATATTTCCTTTTGGGGTTTCCTATTTAGACCATAAACAACCTAATAAATGTGGTTTACTAAGTTATTTTACATAGTGAAAGCAATTTTACGTAGGGTAAAATTGGTCTTACATGGTGTACTTGGGTCCATCTAATGATGATAGGTTAGATGACCAAAAAATGGTGTAACATCAATGGTGATGTTTTTCTTACTATAATTGTCATTTTTCTCATGTTTTCCATATTTTCCACCTTCTCTAATAAAGAACAACAAATATAGATTAGGATTTATTGTCAAGTACCCTAAATCTCACTGATAAATCTTTATCTTTATGTTTTCTTCTAATTGTGTATTTGAGGATAATTAAATAGAGTGTAAACAGTCCAGGAATGTTGGTGAGTCCATGTCTGGCTGAGTAAAACTTGAGATTATGTCCTTGAATGTTCTCGAAAAGTTTGCTAAGTAAAGTTGAATTAGACATGTCTATGGTTAGCCCTGTCCTCTAATTCCTTCTCCAACAGTTGCTTTGAAAAGTTCCCTTGAGAGTATGTCAAAAGCAGGCTAGTTTAAAAGTACTCAGCTAATCTTAGGCTACTTTTTATGTTTATCATGAATGTTTTCCTTTGAGAATATGTTGAAAGCGGGCTATATTAAAAGTTTTTACTTGATCTTAAGCTATTCTTTGTTTTAAATGTTTTCCCTTAAAAGTATATCAAAAGCAGGCTAGTTTAAAAGTACTTACCTGATCTTAGGTTACTTTTGTGTCTTCCCATTGAGTGCATGTCAAAAGTAGGCTAGTTCAAAAGTACTTACCCGGTCTTAGGTTTTCCTTTGTTTTTCTTGTGTGTTTGTTTCTTTCACAACACTTTTTATGTTTCCATATCAAAAATCAATCTAAAGAATCCTTTGACATAGATGACTTGACCCATGGACCACTTTTGAAACTTTTTGTGCAATTAAATCCTTTTGTGACTCCATGGCCCAATGGATTGATACTGTTTCTTACCTATCTTATTAGCTGAACCATTATTTCAACCTACTCACACCTTTACCTTTCAAGAAGGCTTCCTTCATTTTGATGATATTCATTCCAACCAAAACCAAAACCAAAACAAACACTTGTACTTCATAGCTAGCCTAATATTACATCATAAGCCTTAAGGAATATCTTTGAAAACACTTATATAGAGAGATCCCTCTCTGAATCCAGGAGGGCTAGATCCTAGGATTCCAAAGTGGTTTGATGTAGGCTCTGCAATGCTTGTTCTTTCCAATCTTGCAAACTATGGAGGCCTAACAGAGCGAAGACCATACTGGGGAGGATATTAAGTAATAGATAACTTCACAACTCAACATACCCCTATTCCTAAATGAATCAAGTGTCACCAAGACTGGTTATTATTGATTGTTGATAGTGAACAACAACCAAACCTTGAAAACAAGTAAAACTCCTTCACCTGGCGACTCCATTGGTATTCAGTAGGCCTGCTGACCCCATTGGTTTTTCCTAAGACTCCACTGGGAAATTATTTTATCATTCAAACTCAGTCTAGGAAACTTTGAGGATTGAGTTTTCTTATAAAAGATCAGTTAGCCTATTAAATATTGTCATAATTGGCTGAACTTTGTTCATCATTGGGTCTAAAAACACCACATAGTGGCTTCTAGAAGAGTTTATACTAGAGCCTTTCCTGACCCAAATCCTCCTAAGATAGTTGATAATCCAGAAAGTATCCTTAGGAAATCTCCTAAATCCAGGACTTGAACTATTGTCAGACCAATTCATAGAGCTAATTCTGCCCCTAAAAACTTCTTAGCTCTGCAAAAAACACAAGTTGACTTAAGAAACCCATCTAAAACTAAGTCACTTAGTGATATAGATCACATATACTTTGAGCCTTCACACTCACCCCAACATAGTGGTGAACATACTGATAGTAGTGAAACCACTCCACCTGACCTTCATTTCATTCATAACTTTGGTTTTTCTCATCCAAGATTTGCTCAACCATCTTTTGCTGGTCCAAGTACCTCTGTTATACATACACCCAATGTACAAACTACTCCATTCCATCCTCCCCTGCCTTTCATAAACCTTCCACTTGTAAACCCCCCATTTTTTCCACAACCTCCTATCATGGCAACATGGTATGCTCCTCTAGTCCTTACTTTACCATTAGTAAATCTTCCACAGAACAATCAGTGCAATATTCCATTATATGATGCTATCAGTTCTATTACTACTTTACAACATGTGTACAAGATGAATGACTATTTTGATAGAAATGAGATAGATGATGAAACTTTCAAACTCATATTGTTGGCTCAAAGTTTATGGGGAGAAGCAAGAAAATGGTTCAAAAGCTTAACCCCTAATAGTATTAATGACCTCCAAGATTTTCATCAGACATTCTTAAACAAATGGGAAGTAAAAAAAAACCCTCTCCAAATAATTTCAGATTACAACAACCTCAAGGGAAACACTGGTGAGAGTGTTCAAAATTATTGCACTAGATTCAATAGTGTTTATAATGCACTACCCCCAGATTTGAAACCTCCACAAGGCTCAGATTTGGCCAAATTCCCTAAAGGATTTGATCCTGAAATGGCCTATCAGCTAAGAGAAAGAGATCCCTTGAATTTGGAACACATGCAGAAGGGATATCTTGCTGTGGAAGTAAATTTGATTGAGAAGAGAGCTAGGATGAGGAATGAAAAGAAAGTATCATTTAGGGAGGAAGCTGCATCTTCCACATGTAGCTCAAAAATGGAAAGAATGATGGATGAAATGATGAAGAGGATGAGAATATTTGAGAGAGCACAATCTAGAGAAAATCAATCAGCTCCCCAAAATAGAAATCAGTCTCAAAATTAGAATCAGAACTTTAAGAGAAATCAGCCTCAGAACAGACAAAGAGAGGATGATCAACAGAACAGACCTGCTTTCCAAGAAAATTATGTTAATGAGGATGAAGAGACAAATGAACAAACAGAGGATGACAACATAAACATGTTGGCAGTAAGAAATGAGGATTTTGATTTCCTCCATGAAAAAAAACAAGGTCTATATACACTGTATAATGATAGAAGAACATAAATTGATTAGTATGAACAAGACTCTGAAAATGTCATCATAGGATCACCTAAAAAGTATGACCTGAGAAGTAAAAAGAACCAAGAAACTCCTAGGAACAAAACTTCTGATATATTTGCCAAAAACAACCCTGAAAATGCTTCCAAAAGTCAGTAGAAAATCATAAAATAGTGGCTGTAAGTTTTGATATAAACAAAGGGAAAAACACCCAAGTCAATGAAAAACAGAGTGTTGAACCTAGCAGCACTAGTATCTCAACTAATGCTCCTGAAAAAACCATTTTAACTGCTGTAAACAGTAGAAATCAGCAAGCTGATTTTGCTGATCAGGGAGTGACTAACAAGGTTGAATCAAACATTTTAAAAAATAAAATTCCCTTTAGCCTAGAGAATGAAATTTCCAAAATCAAAATCTCTGTCCCACTCGCCGATTTAGTCACTCAAAATGTATATAGAGGTCAAATTTTGAAAGCTCTGAACATAGAAGATGTTCATGACACTGTGAACTTAAATGATGATACACCAGAGCTCCTATTCAGACCTAAGATTGAAGGAAAATTTCAAGAAGGAACTACCCCTCCATTTTACATTAGTTTGAACATCCATAATAATATTTTTCATAATGCCATGCTTGATTCTGGAGCATCACATAACCTCATGCCCAAGGTAATAATGGAAAGATTAGGCTTAGAGGTAACCAGACCATACAAAGATTTATACTCATTTGATTCAAGTAGAGTAAGATGCATAGGCCTGATAAAATATCTATGTGCTAACTTAGCTCAAATCCTAGACAAAAGCTTAGTAATGGACATTGTAGGGGCTGATATACCCCCCAAATATGGCATGCTTCTTTCAAGATCATGGGGTGCTAAGTTACAAAGCACTATGCAGATAAATATGACTTATGCCACCATCCCTGTCTTCAGTCAACCTAGAAGACTCTATAGGGAAACACACATGAAATACATGGTGACTAACCAAGAAAGACCAAAGAATTCTCCTCTCTACTCCATACACACTGACCTTGACTCATTCATTCTTTACAATGATGATATTCCTGATGAGCAAGAGTTAGTCCATGAAACATCACCCAATAAAGTGGTCACTCCACATCCAAACATAGTGACAGCCATAGATGAAGAGCAAAATAAGGAGGAAAATAAAAGGCAGTTTACTGATTCAGAAAATTACAGCAAACAGATCACAAGTCTTAAGGTCCAAAATAGTCATGTATATAGTGCAGATCATGGAAATCAAAGAATAAAACCTCAAAACATTGAAAACCTTGAGGAACAAACCACAGAAAAACATACTGCAGGCCCTTGTACAGAACATAATGTGTTGTGAAGCCAGCTCCAAAAATAGAAGAAAAGAGATATCAACGCCTTAGAAATAAGCCACTTCGAGGGGGTAACCTCCAATACATTACATAAATGAACAATTCTTGGATGATACAAATTACAAAACCTCCTTTCTATATAGGATTCCATGGGGCCATAATGTAATCCTAGTGGGCCACAATGTAATCCTAGCCGACCTAACAATAATAATTTAAGGGCACAATAATAACAAAATGGGGGTTACAAGGGTACAATAATAACAATAATGGGGTTACACTAATAACAATAAGGGACTATACTAGTAATATAGGGACCTAACATGCCCCTCTCCTTCAAAAAAGTGTTGTCCTCAACGCTCGAGTAGCTCTGGGTGCTTCTGTATAAAATTCTCATCCTCCCATGTAGAATCTTCGGTGGGTAAGTTCTTCCACTTGATGAGATACTCTGAAATTGATCGATTCCGTAGCTGTCGAGTTCTTGTTTCCATGACCGCTTCAGGTTCCAATATGATTTTTCCTTCCTCATCAAGTTCGGGCAATATTGTTTGAACTGGAAGATTTTCACCTATAACCTTCTTTAAGCATGAAACATGGAAAATTGGATGCACTCGTGAAGAAGCAGGAAGCTCCAATTTGTATGCCATAGTACCAATATTTTGCAACACCTTGTAAGGACCATAGTACTTTGGTGATAATTTATTATCCTTTTTAGCTTGCTTGAGGGACATTTGTTTGTATGGTTGTAGCCATAAAAATACCCAGTCTCCTACATCAAAACTTGTCTCACTGCGATGTTGATCTGCCTGTTGTTTCATTTGATTTTGTTCCAATTTCAGGTTATCCTTTAAGAGTTGGAGAACTTCTTGTTGATGCTCGATGTGATCTTCCACTACTTGAACCTTCGAATTTTCTCTTAAATATGATGTGATGGATGGTGGATGATATCCATAAAGTGCCATGAATGGGGTCATTTTTGCTACAGTATGGAAGGAAGTGTTATACCACCATTCGGCAAGAGGTAACCACTTGACCCATTATGTTTGTTTATCAGATACAAAACAACGAATATATCCTTCCAAACATTTATTTACTGTCTCAGTTTAACCATCAGATTGAGGATGATAAGATGAGCTATGAGCTAATTGAGTATCCAAACAAGAAAATAACTCCATCGAAAAATTTCCAGTAAAAATGGGATCTCTGTCGCTCACAATAACCCTTAGGTTTCCATGTAGCTTTTGAATTGTGTCCATAAATGTAGTAGCAACTATACTTGCTTTAAATGGATGAGACAATGCACAAAAGTTTGCATACTTGGTAAGTCTATCAACTACCACCATGATGACACTCTTTCCTTCAGACTTAGGTAAACCTGTGATAAAATCCATTGAAATCTCCTCCCAACGTTGACTTGGAATGGATAAAGGCTGTAGAAGCCCCGGGGTCTTAATTGTCTCAACTTTATTCTGT
>CM076578.1:131261491-131378951 GCA_034641835.2 Pinus albicaulis | reverse complement strand
TCCACTCCTCCTTTATCATTCGGCAGATTGTAGCATCACATCAGCTAACGCAGATGGTTCCTCATGTTCATGTATTTTCTCGAATATTCTTTTTAAATTTGAACATGGGTAGGATTATCCTCCTGTTGCGCACATGGATGCATTGGAAGTACTCATACACTTAAGAGAGAGTCTTCCACCTCTTAGGGTAGAGTAAGGTAGAATAATAAATCAATGCCATAAATAAAGATGTTACAACAATACTATTATGGTTTTTGACTTTCAAAGCATCACCACTGAAGCTGCTTTTGATCCACATCAATTGTTAACACACACATCTGTGATAAGTCTTGTTGAGTATGATTCACTCTAATACCTCATGATTTTGTGAAAGTGATAATGATTAATCATTCTAATGAGTTGTCATCTAAGGTATATATTTTTAGTTTCCTTTATAAGTTACTATTGGAGAACCCCCTGTGGTGTGTAGGAATTTACAGGGTAAGTTTCGTAGATCAAGAACCAAAGGTCACAGCTCACAAACAGATCACAAATCAGTACACCAGTATGTGGTTAAAACCCTCAAAGTGGGAAACAGTCCACGACCTGAGCCAACGCAGACACTTCAGACAATTTATTAATATAAAAATAAAAGTTACATATGTTTCTCTCATAAACGGTTACCGAAAAAATGACCATCCATGCTCTTTAAATAGATTTCATGGACCAATTGAGTGTCAAGCCACAGATCAAGTGTCGTTAATACCGAGGTGAGAGATAACCATTGGTTCACTACAAATCGTGACCATCGGATTATAAGTTACAAATGTACATGGTAAAGAAACACACTTTACCTAACTCTACACTAGACTAAGTTATTTTTAACTATTTCCTATGTGTCGGAATATCCTAACATCCCCCCTTAAGAACAACTTGGGATAGGATTGAACTATTTACAAAGGTGACACAAAAGGAGCCTATTTCCTATGTGTCTAAATATCCTAACATCCCCCCTTAAGAACAAATTGGAATAGGATTGAAGGATTTACAAAAGTGACACAATAGGAGAAGGAAGGAGGCATTAGAGCCTATCCCCCCTTAATGACAACTTTCCCAAACTCCAAGCATGGATCGAAGTTTGATAAACTTCGCTTCTATGAGAGCCTTTGTAAAGATATTGGCTACTTGATCATTTGTTGGATAGTACTGTACTTCAAGAACACGATCATGAATGAGCTTTCTGATGAAGTGTATGTGGAGTTCAATGTGTTTCATACGCTGATGCTGAACTGGATCTTTACATAGCTGAATGGCACTCTGATTATCACACCAAAGTGTAGTTGGATGCTGCTGATGAAGACCAAATTCAGATAGGATCCGACGAAACCACATGGCTTCCTTGTTGGCTTCAACTACACCACGATACTCTGCTTCTGCTGAAGAAATAGAGATGGCACTTTGTTTCTTACAAGACCAAGTAATAGGTCCTGAACTAAGAGTGAATACATGTCCTGTAGTAGACTTTCGATCTGTTGGGGTTCCCATGTTTTGGCCAGGTTGGCAAGACCAAAAGATGAGACAACATCAGAACCACTTTCAGACCTTAGGATCTAGCCCTCCTAGGTACAGAGAGGGATCTCTCTATGATTATCAAAGGTATTTGTCTTTAAGGCTCAAAGGTTAATATTTTAGGCTAGTTATAGGCACAAGGTTTGTTTTTTTGACTATTTATGTTTGGTTGTTGGGAATCAGGAAAGAAGGGTCCAATATAAGACAAGGATGGGAAAAGAGGATTTTAGGCAAAGGTAGATAATTCCGAGAACATCAAGACCATTGGGCAATGGAGTCAGGAAAGGGTTTACTTGTTTTTCAATGTGCAAGCTTTCAGTTGGGCTAGTCATCTAAAGCATTGGATCTTAAAGATGATTGAGTGACATGGAATGGTAAGGGAGAAAACAACAATAAAGGTTTTAGAACACAAAGTTAAAGGCATGAGATCAAAGAGAGACTTTTAACTCTCAATGCTTTGACCTCCAACTTGAGGGATCTTAGAAAAGGTTCAATTGTTTGAAAAGGATCCTAGTGAGATAGAGGCAAAGTTCTAAACCTCCCAGTGTTCCCAATTCATTCAATTAGATCTAAACAAGAACATCTAAAGACAGATTTCATTAATTCATGCATCAGCTAGCAGGAAATAACATCCACTACACTGGTTAAACCAATCGAAATCTATACTTAGATAATACATTAAGCAAAAAACATTAAAGGCAAGGAGAGCAGAAACATAGGGTACCTAACAAGGGTAAATCCTATGCCAGATTTCTGATGCAAGCCAGAAGAAGTGTAATGAAATGAAATAAAACACAGAGATAGAAAAACATCACCAGTTGCTTTAGATCAGGATCCAAAGAAATGTGCTTGTCATATTAAAAAACAACACCAGTCATGTACAACATTTCCCACAGCTTGAATACATATTTCCTCAGCCTATCTTACAACTTTACACATAAAATATATCTTAAAGAGAAACTGCTTGCAATTCTCTGATATCTCATCAACAACCTTTACAATAATTCTCTCATGAGTTTTATAACAGAAGATGAGCCGAGAAGGTAGGTGGGAAATAAATGAAACATTAAACTCAGAAAAGAAAGAGGGGGAAGAAGCCCATTTTGTTTTAATTCTCTACATTAATCCCTGGTGCCTTTGGGACGAAAGAGTGATCTTCTTCGGCTTCCATTTACTCTGGCATGGTCCTGATGTACTCTGACTGCAGTACTGCGTAGTACTATGGTGCATAAACAAAAGAGTGAAGTGAATGATGGTGAGGTCCGCCATATTGGTGAAACAAATGCTCTGGTAGCCCCGGACTGTGTTCAAGGTGGAAATCTTCTCTGGAACACGGTAAATAATGGAAATAGTATGGGCGCTTTGTCCTTTAGGCCAATCTGCTGATGTGAAACCCTGCTAGTTTTGATTTTTGTGCACTGGTTTGCCTCTGATTGCGAAATCCATGCTTTAATGACTGGTTATGGAGGGCAGAGGAAATGATAGTGTGGCGGTGGATGAAACAGTAGTTTTATGTGAAATAACGGTGAAAAATGAAATGATATGGTACAAACAGCAAACAATAGGGTTACGGTGGAGAAATGAGCGTGGGTCGTTCGATCAAGGTTTGATGGCGAAGATCGACGGTGGAGATACAACAGCGGGACAGTATATGAAATGGGCCGAATGTATGGTTTATAACATAAAACATTAATTTTAATGCAAAATGCGGAAACTTGGTTATACCATAAATATACAAAAATGCAATGAAATGCAATGGAATGCGATGGAATGACCGTATGAGGTGGGACCCGGCGTCGAGGGATCGCAATCGGAGGGAAAACGAGGTGACACATTACAAAGTTGTGATTGCGACAGAGTTTGCGATTGTGATTGGGGAAAGGCCTTTGTAATAGTAAAACAAATGAATTTTAGACCTTTACAAAGGAAAGAGGGGTTTTTTGTAATGAATGGCGGAAAGAGTTAAGTGGTGGGGCCCAAGGGGTCAATCGCAATCGGAGATCGGGAGTGGGGATAATCACAATCGCAATAGAGAAAATGTGTGATGCGATGAATCAGAGGGGAAAAGCAATCGGAGGGATCGGGAGAGGAGTTGCGATCGGGTCAATCGAAGCGATCAGAGGTGGACATGCGATGCGATCAATCGCATCGCAAACATTTGCAATGAACCGATCGAAGGACGTAACATAAATGTTGCGATTGCGAAGATTTTCAATTAGCGCGGGCCGTCCGATCTACGTGGTAGATCAACGATGGAGAACACAGCGGAGGACTTATAGAACAAAAGCGATCGCATCGGAGTTTTTAAGTTTTACAAAGGAAGTTAACGCTCTGCTCTAGTTTTTCGATGTGATTAGCGCTTAAGGCTTAAGCGCTTGGTCTTTGGGTATCGGGCGTATGTGGGGAAGTGGTTGGGGCTAGCGGAAAAAGGGGCTAGGCCCTATTATAATGTTAAAAAGTGGGTTTTGGCCCATTTTTAATGAATTTTAAGGCCTATAAAGGGTAACGATAAGGGAGAAAAGGGGAATTTTAGCCAAACAAAGGGCAAGGGCAGGATTTAAAGGGGATTTTGGGTATGATTTTGAGGGTAAAGGGGGGCTTATAGGGAAAAAGGAGGACTTTGTCAAAGGGGGGAAAAAGGGTAAAATGGGACATTTTGCAGAGGTACAAGGGGAAAATAAAGGCCTTTTGGAGCACATATTTTTGCATTAGTGAGGCTCATAGACTCAAAACAGCAGAGGGAAAGGATCAAAGACCAGGGAACATGAAAATGCTTCAAGGATGATGTGTTTTCAAGGGAAATGCATTCCTTGAAGGCTCACAAAAAAATCTATCCCCTTGCTTTCTTGTCAAGGAATTTATAAGGGGCTAACAGTGGCTCCACATGGGGATGGCTTCTTATTGAAGGAGTCAAGAATTCAGGAAATGATCTTTGGTGTAGGCCAGATGCCTGCTGCTTGAGCCACCTTTCTTCTTTGATTTTCAGCTACCACAAATATGATAGATCTGCAGAAAAATTCCCAAACAATCTACCTACCCATCCTACAATCCTAGCATTTTTTCTTCTAGGGTGCATTTGAACTAGCAGACCCTTTACATCATTTATTTTTATAACAGAAAATAAAACTATTCTAAATCTACCCTTATTGCTCCATGAGACCAGATTAGACTGTTGGTCTCATATGTTTCTCTACCTAATCTAATATCTGCTGGGATTAAACTGTCCAGCAGATTTCTTCTCTACATTCTACAACAGAAATTTAAAAAACAGTCAAACTAGGATTAGACAGTCTAGCTTGCTGTAGATCCAAGGCATAAAGACAGTTGCACATGGACAGAAATTTACAGAAAACTGAAAAAAAACTTTGAAGGCTTGAAATCTAAAGCTTGAAGTATCCTTCTTTATTTATGTGACTCAAGTTTTGGGCTTGTTAGAGTCACTCCTTTTTCTTCATTTCAGCTCTAGTTTTGGGCAAATTAGAGCTGATTCTTCTTTTTTCTTTGCTGGTCCAGATTTTGGGCATGTTAGGACCAGCTACTTTGCTTATTTTGGCTTAGATTTTGATCATATTAGAGCCAATCCTTTGCGCTTCAGAGGTTCATGTTTTGAGCATGTCTGAACCTCTCTTTTTTCTCTGTTTTTTGAAACATTTTTCTCTTTTTCTTGAAAACAAAAACTGCGATGGTATGTACAATGGGAATGAAAACTGGAAATTGAAAATCAGTAGAAGTAGTGTTTGAGTATCCTGCCATTGACAAGACCCCCAAACAGCTCTGTACCATCTAATTCTTGTAGGAAGAAATCATTTGGACCCACAGTGGCCTAGATGATGTATGGACCTTGCCACAAACTGTCAAACTTACCGTGTTTTCCTTTGTCCTCTCTCCTTGAGTCCCACTTCATAACTTTATCTCCAATTTTGAAATCAGCAGCCTTGGTTCTCTTGTCAAACAACTTCTTTATGTTCTCCTGAACTTTGACATCTTTGTTATAGACTTCTTCCCTTGTTTGCTAAATATGGATGGTTTGATTTATCCTTCTTATCATACTGTCCTCTTCTGTCTGGATCTCTTGGACAAGTTTGATTACTGGTATCCCAAGGTTGGTAGGAAAAACTGCTTCTGTTCCATAGATAAGCTGATATGGTGACATGCCAATGGATTTCTTTGTTGTGAGCCTGTCAGCCCACAAGGCATGTACTAACTTGTTATGCCATGAATTTTTTTTCTCTCCCAGTAGCTTTTTGATGATGGCCACTAGGCTTTTGTTTGATGACTCAGCTAAGCCATTACCTTGTGGGTAATAGGCAGTTGAATGACCAAGTGTTATTTGATACCTGTGACAAAAATCAACCATTTTCTTGGATCCAAAAGCAACAGCATTATCGGTGATTATTTTCCTTGGGCAGCCAAACCAAGAGAGGATATGACCTTCTAGGAACCTAATGATGACTGAATCTGTGGCATTCCTAGTAGGTATGGCCTCTATCCACTTAGTGAAGTAATCTGTAGCTGTTAAGATCCATTTGTGTTGTGCAGAAGAAGCTGGGTGAATTTATCCAATGAAATCTAGGCCCCATTGCATAAAAGGACCTTCCACAGTGATGGGTTGTAAAGGGAGGGGGAGGAGTTTTCTCTTTCCTTAAAAAATTTGGCATTTGTGGCAGGAAGTTATCATTTTATGGACATCATTGAAGAGTGTGGGCCAATAATAGCCAGCCCTGAGTATCTTGTTTGCAGTGGCTTTCCAACTCAGGTGGCCTCCACACTCTCCAGCATGGAACTCTTGTTTAACCCTCTCAACTTCAGCTTCAGGAAAACATTTAAGCAATAGGCCATTTGGATTTTTCCAATATAAGTTTTCATTCAGAATGCAGTAATTTCTGCCTTTTAGTTTTATGAATATGGCCTTAGTCTTTGACAGTTCTGGTGGAACATTGAGGTTGGTGAGCACGTAAAGGATATCAGAATACCATGGAGAGTTCTAAAACTTCTCTTCTACAATGGGATCAGGCAGTCCTTCCTGCTCATCCAAGGCATTCACCATGTTAATTTCAAGGGCCTGCAGCTTTGATTCAGCCATTAGTTTAGCTAAGCCCTGCCCTTTGATTAGTTTGGTAGGTTTTATCTCAAGGTCATATTCTAAAATCACAGCAATCCATTTGCCCCTTTTCCCATCCGGGTCTTG
Organism: Pinus albicaulis; assembly: GCA_034641835.2. Lineage (NCBI taxonomy): Eukaryota > Viridiplantae > Streptophyta > Pinopsida > Pinales > Pinaceae > Pinus > Pinus albicaulis. Next base: position 131,372,215 of record CM076578.1, on the reverse strand, counting down.
GGACAAGATATCTTTGACCACTATGTTAGGCACATAATCTATGGTGTGGGAATGCAATATGTACACCCTAAAGTCCTTTAAGGCCTTGAATAAGGCATAGGCCTTTTTTTCCATTATGTTGTATTTCAAGGGTGCATCTCTCAGTGCTTTGCTAAAAAAGGAAATTGGGTGTTCCATTCCTTCTGTGTTTTTCTGCAGTAGGACTGCAGCTATTGTGTGCTCAGAGGCAAATGAAAATATCAGGAAATATTTTGAGAAATCAGGGCTAATCAAAATAGGCGCTTGGGTGAGTGCAATTTTTACTGATTCAAAATATTGTTTAGCTCCAACAGTCCATTTAACTCCCACACCTTTCTTCGGCATGTTAGTCATATTCCTAAGGTGTTCAGCTAGGTTGGGAATAAACCTCATAAGGAAGTTAATTTTCCCAATGAAAGACTGTAATTCTTTGATTTTTCTTGGCTGTGTGATCTGTAGTATTCCCTCAACTCTTTGTGGGTATATCCTAATTCCCTTTTCAGATATAATGTGGCCAAGAAGCTTTCCTTCTTGCAGCCCAAATACAGTCATTTTAGGATTTAGTGACAGACCAAGCCTTCTACACTTTTCAAACACTTTCCTCAGATGTTCTAGGTGTTCTTCATCAGTCTTGGAGTAGACTATTATGTCATCCAAATAGATGACAATAAAGTGTCCTATTTCATCTGAAAAAGTTATATCCATTGCTCTTTGGAAGGTGGCTCCAGCGTTCATCAGTCCAAAGGGCATTTTAACATACATAAAGGTGCCCCAGGGAGTGGTAAAAGTTGTTTTGAGTTGATCGGCTAGGAGTACTAAAACTTGGTTGTATCCTGAAAAACCATCCAAAAGAGAAATCCTTTTTGAGGCCACTACTTGTTGTAGAATGTGTTCCATTTTTGGCAAAGGGTAATTGTCTTTGAGTGAGGCTCTATTAAGATTTCTGAAGTCTATACACAGCCTGATTTCCCCTGTTTTCTTTCTTACAGCCACTAAGTTCGATACCCAGTCAGAGAACCTCACAGGAACTATTATGCCTGCCTCATACATCTTTTTAATCTCTTTTTCAACTGTAGGCAATTGTTTTGGATTTATCCTACGAAGTTTCTGCCTGAAGGTTTTCTGATTTTCCTTTAAAGGTATTTTGTGTTGTATAATGTTCATGTCATACGCCTTTAAGTCTTCATAACTCCATGCAAACACGTCAATAAATTCCTTAAAAAGGTCATTGTGTTTTTGTTTCATGTTCGTAGGAAGAGACTTAGCCAATTTAATTATTTTGGGCTTATCTTTTGTGCCTACATTACATTCTTCAATGTCAGAGTCTGCGTGCTCTATCGTGGGCTTTTTTGCTACATCGTCAAAGTCAAACAAGTCTTCTAAAGGCGCCAGACCTCGAGGTATGTTCTTATCTTTGGCCTGCAGCACCTCAACTTCTTCACTTTCCGTGTTTTCACAATTTCCATTTGAATTTCCAGTTTCTTCATTCAAAGCGTTTATTTCTATGTTTCTGGGTGGTTCTTCCTCATCTGAGGGTTCCTCACTTAGGCAGCTGTCACTGGACACAGAGTCTGAATCAGAGAACTCAAACTCGTTCCTGCCTATTAAGAAATCTTCAATCTATTTATCTCCCTCAAAAACCTGCCAATACTTCTCGTCATCTGGCACTGCGGGTCTAAATTTGGTCTGTATTTTGATTTGGTGATTGTTTGGAGTCTTAGGGTATAAACTAGCCAGGCACGCTAATCCGTTTGCAATGGAGTTTTGACTCCTAGGGATAAACACTAATTTGTATTCAACAAAGGTTTTCAATATGTCCGCGGCATCGTTCCTATATGCTCTCAACCTAGGGTGTCTGGCAGTGTATGCACCGTTCACCTATTTTATAACCAGCTCAGATTCTCCCTGCACGGCTATCTTACGGGCTCCTAATTTCTTCAATAGATTTAAACCTAGGATTAGAGCCTCATACTCTGCAATATTATTTGTGCATTTGAAATGTAGGTTGCAGGCGTGGCTCTCTGCGTAGTCATTCTCTGTGTTATGCAGCCACACCCCTGCCCTGGTAGTTCTTCTTGTGCAGGACCCATCGAAACACATCTCCCACAGGGGTTCATTCTTGGTTTTGTTATCATTTCTTTCCCTATGGCTGGGTTCGTCATTATGTTGTGTTATAGGATCTGCACTAGGCTGTGGGCTATTTAGCTCTTTGTGTGATGTATGGGTTTGTGAGGGATGACCAGTTAACTAATTGCTCTTCGTTTTTTCCTCACTCTGAATTTCCGTTTCAGTGCACTGTCTAGGGTTTCTTTCTTCGTTTTCTTCTAAATTAAGATTAGCCATTATGTTAAAGTCCATGGGCTCTGTTTCCTTATTCATGTCTCTGTTTTGGGATTCTGACCCCTCTAAGGATTCATCATTACAAAAGATGCAGGAGTCAAGGTCTGTATGTACAAAGTATAAAGGTGAATTTTCTGGATTTTCGGGGCTACTGACCAGGAATTTCATATGTGCCTCCCTATATAGTCTTCTAAGTTGGCTAAAAATGGGGATTGTGGCATAGGCCCCATCCATCTGCATGGTGCCCTGCAGCTTGGCTCCCCATGATCTAGATAGTAACATGCCATACTTGGGTGGCACATCTGCCACCACAACATCCATGACCATACATTTAGCAGGAATCTGAGTAAGACTCACACACAGGTCTTTAATTAAGCCAAGGCATTTTACTCTGCTAGAGTCGAATGAATATAAATCTTTGTAAGGACGGGTTATCTCTAGGCCTAGCCTTTCCATGAATACCTTAGGCATTAGGTTGTGTGATGCTCCAGAATCATGCATTGCATTATGAAGAATCTTGTCATGAATGTTGAGACTGATATAAAAAGGTGGAACTACCCCCTCTTGAAACTTCCCTTCAATCTTTGGACCAAACAGAAGGGCTGTTTGATCATCACTCAGATTTACAGTGTCACTATTTTCACCTAGGTTCAAAGCTTTCAAAATTTGGCCTTTATATACATCCTGAGTGGCCAGCTCAGAGAGTGGTAAAGAGATTTTAATTTTTGCAATCTTACTCTCCAAATTGAAAGTGGACTGACTTTTGGAAGTGTTCAACTATGGTTTGCTTGCCACTGCCTTAGTGGCTGAATCAGTGGGTTGATTCTCATTATGTACAGGGTTAGTGACAGTTTTATCAGGAGCACGAACTGTAGTGCTAGTGCTGCTAGATGTCTGACTTTGTTTATCATTTTTTTGGTTGTCCTTTTCTTTGTTTTTTCCAGAACATTCAGCTGATGGTTTTCCACTTTTAGCAGTTGCTTTAGAAGATTTCTCAGGCCTTTTCTTGGTGGTAATCTCGGGAGCTTTGTTTTTGGAATTGTATTGGTTCTTTTTGCTCCTAAGTTCATATTGTTCCCTAACCTGCACAATAGCACTTTCAAATCCAAGTCTGTAATCTTCAGACTCTAATATTTCTTCATCCTAGTATGAGGGTGAGGGCTGATCTTCCTCTGAATAACAGTTATGGATTGAGTTTTCTATTTCAAACATGTTTATCGTATTCCCTTCAGACTCCTCTATGATTCCCTCATCTTCACCTAGGAAGTTTTCTTGAAATTGGGGAATAACTTTTTGATCTGACTCTCTTAGTCTGTTGGGAGTGTTATTGTTTCTTCTAAATTGTTGGTTCTGGTTTAGGTTTTTGTTCTGATTGCTAACTGTGACAACCATCTTTTCCATCATTTGCTGTAGCTTTTCCATGTTTTTGGATATGCGGTCATAATTGGGATCAGATGTGGAAGCTACGTTGTCATCTCTATATGTTACCCTTTTCTCAGCTTTCAATCTTTCTCTTTTCTCAATCAAGTTAGCCTCTACACTCACTGCTCCTTTTTGCATGTCTTCCAATGTGTTGTAATCCCTCTCCCTAAGCTGGTAGGCCATGTCAGCATCAAAGCCTTCATGGTATTTCATTAGAGCCATACCTTGGGGAGGTTTCATATGTGGAGGAAGAGCATTATAGATGCTGTTAAACCTTGTAGAGTAGTCATGGACACTTTCCCCTACGTTTCTTTTAAGGTTCATGTATTATGCTAGATTTCGGCGAGGGTTAGCCCTAACTTCCCATTTATTGATGAAAGTCTAATATCAAGCAGGAAGGTCTTGGATACTATTAGGAGGTAGGCTTTTGAACCATTTCTTCACATCACCTCCTAAGCTTTGGGCAAAGATTCTCATTTTGACTATATCATCATCTATTTCCATGTAGTCAAAAGAATCTGCCATCTTATCAACATGTTGCTGGGTTGTGATGAACTCTTTTGCAGTGAAGTGTGGGATCTTTGACTGATAATAATTTGGTAGGGGTACTAGAGGCTGGGGTAAAACCAAATGTGTATACCAGGCTGCCATAGTGATGTTCTGATGAGGTAAAGGGTTAACTTGAGCAGCTGGTATATGGATGACAGGAATTCTAGGACCAACAAAAGTTTGTTGAGCATATTTAGGGTGGGAGAGCCCCAAGTTTTGAATAAAGTGGATATCAGGAGGTGTAGATGGAGGGGTTTCTCGGTCCCTAATGTGTTTACCACTTTGAAGTGGCAAATCAGGAAGCTGAAAGTCTAGCTGATCTAGATCACTAAATGACCTAGTTCTTGGCAATCTATTAGGTAGGTCTAGGTCAAGGTGAAAGTGTGATAGAGATGTATGGTCTTCTGATGTAGAGTTAGCTCTATGGATGTGACTGGAAATAGTTGATCTTCTAGGTGTAGGTGATCTCTTAAGGATGCTCTCATGGTTATCAACTATTTCAGGTGGGTTTGGGTTTGGATAAGCTCTTGTATAGATGGTTCTTGAAGCCAGAATGTTGCTTTCCAACAAAGGAGCTTAACCCTACTTGTTACTTCTATTGTGGTTGATTTTGTAATGGAGGCTGGTCTCCCAGTGGAGTCTTATGTGAAACCAAGATAATCAGCAGGCCTACTGATCACCAGTGGAGTCTTTGATCTTTAAGGAGCTATGGAGTCGCCAGGTGGAAGGTTTAGGGTGTTCTAGGAGTTACACTATCCACCACATTGCTTGTGAGATGTCCCTTTTCAAGGATATCCTGAAAACACAGCAAACTCTAACCAGAGATTGACTGGGAGGGCATTTACCAGATATGTCACCTCTAAAAGAGGATGAGATCTGGAGGCTACCTAGCCCTTTCTAGACTATGTCTAAGAGTATGGGGTAAAACACAACAAGTGGTCAGTGGAATGTGAGTGTAAGTGTTTTACTACCAACCTAACCAGAGATTGAAGGTATTTTGAGTGCATAAGAATGTTTGAGGTGAAATACACTCAGCTCCCCAGTGGAGTCACCATTATTTTGGGGTTCCGATGTTTTGGCCAGGTTGGCAAGACCAAAAGATGAGACAACATCAGAACCACTTTCAAACCTTAGGATCTAGCCCTCCTAGGTCCAGAGAGGGATCTCTCTATGATTATCAAAGGTATTTGTCTTTAAGGCTCAAAGGTTAAGATTTTAGGCTAGTTATAGGCACAAGGTTTGTTTGTTTGATTGTTTATGTTTGGTTGTTGGGAATCAGGAAAGAAGGGTCCAATATAAGACAAGGATGGGCAAAGAGGATTTTAGGCAAAGGTAGATAATTCTGAGAACATCAAGACCATTGGGCAATGGAGTCAGGAAAGGGTTTAATTGTTGTTCAATGTGCAAGCTTTCGATTGGGCTAGTCATCTAAAGCATTGGATCTTAAAGATGATTGAGTGACATGGAATGGTAAGGGAGAAAACAACAATAAAGGTTTTAGAACACAAAGTTAAAGACCTGAGATCAGAGAGAGACTTTTAACTCTCAATGCTTTGACCTCCAACTTGAGGGATCTTAGAAAAGGTTCAATTGTTTGAAAAGGATCCTAGTGAGATAGAGGCAAAGTTCTAAACCTCCCAGTGTTCCCAATTCATTCAATTAGATCTAAACAAGAAAATCTAGAGACAAATTTCATTAATTCATACATCAGCTAGCAGGCAATAACATCCACTACACTGGTTAAACCAATCGAAATCTATACTTAGATAACACATTAAGCAGAAAACATTAAATGCAAGGAGAGTAGAAACATAGGGTACCTAACAAGGGTAAATCCTATGCCAGATTTCTGATGCAAGCCAGAAAAAGTGTAATGAAATGAAATAAAACACAGAGATGGAAAAACATCACCAGCTGATTTAGATCAGGATCCAAAGAAATGTGCTTGTCATATTAAAAAACAACACCAGTCATGTACAACATTGCCCACAGCTTGAACATTTAGCCTGAATACATATTTCCTCAGCCTATGTTACAACTTTACACAGAAACTATATCTCAAAGAGAAACTGCTTGCAATTCTCTAATATCTCATCAACAACCTTTACAATAATTCTCTTATGAGTTTTATAGCAGAAGATGAGGCGAGGAGGTAGGTGGAAACTAAATGAAACATTAAACTCAGAAAAGAAAGAGGGGGCCGAAGCCCATTCTATTTTAATTCTCTGCATTAATCCCTGGAACCTTTGGGGCAAAAGAGTGATCTTCTTCGACTTCCATTTACTCTAGCATGGTCCTGATGTACTCCGACTACAGTACTGCGTAGTACTCTGGTGCATAAACAAAAGAGTGAAGTGAATGACAGTGAGGTCCGCCATATTGGTGAAACAAATGCTCTGGTAGCCCCGAACTATGTTCAAGGTGGAAATCTTCTCTGGAACACGGTAAATAATGGAAATAGTATGGGCGCTTTGTCCTTTAGGCCACCTGCTAGTTTTGATTTATGTGCGCTGGTTTGCCTCTAATTGTGAAATCCATGCTTTAATGGCTGGTTATGGAGGGCGGAGGAAATGATAGTGTGGCGGTGGATGAAACAGTGGTTTTATGTGAAATAATGGTGAAAAATGAAATGATATGGTACAAACAGCGAACAATAGGGTTATGGTGGAGAAATGAGCGTGGGCCGTTCAATCAGGGTTTGATGGCGGAGATCGACGACAGAGATACAACAGCGGGACGGTATATGAAATGGGCGGAATGTATGGTTTATAACATAAAACATTAATTTTAATTCAAAATGCGAAAACTTGGCTATACGTAGAAATATACAGAAATGCAATGAAATGCAATGGAATGCGATGGAATGACCATATGAGGTGGGACCCGGCGTCGGGGGATTGCAATCGGAGGGAAAACAGGGTGACACATTACAAAGTTGCAATTGTGACAGAGTTTGCGATTGTGATTGGGGAAAGGCCTTTGTAATAGTAAAACAAATGAATTTTAGACCTTTACAAAGGAAAGAGGGGTTTTTTGTATTGAATGGCGGAAAGAGTTAAGTGGTGGGGCACAAGGGGTTAATCGCAATCGGAGAACGGGAGCGGGTATAATCGCAATCGCAATAGGGAAAATGTGCGATGTGATGAATCGGAGGGGAAAAGCGATCGGAGGGATCGGGAGAGAAGTTGCGATCGGGTCAATCGGAGTGATCGGAGGTGGACATGCAATGTGATCAATCGCATCGAAAACATTTGCGATGAACCGATCAGGGGACGTAACATAAATGTTGCGATTACGAAGATTTGCGATTAGCGCAGGCCTTTCGATCTACGTGGTAGATCAACGGTGGAGAACACAGCGGAGGACTTATAGAACAAAAGCGATCACATCGGAGTTTTTAAGTTTTAGAAAGGAAGTTAACGCTCCGCTCTGGTTTTCCAATGCGATTAGTTCTTAAGGCTTAAGCGCTTGGTCTTTGGGTATCGGGCATATGTGGGGAAGTGGTTGGGGCTAACAGAAAAAGGGGCTAGGCCCTATTATAATGTTAAAAAGTGGGGTTTGGCCCATTTTTAATGAATTTTAAGGCCTATAAAGGGTAACGATAAGGGAGAAAAGGGGAATTTTAGCCAAACAAAGGGCAAGGGCAGGATTTAAAGGGGATTTTGGGTATGATTTTCAGGGTAAAGGGGGGCTTAGAGGGAAAAAGGAGGACTTTGTCAAAGGGGGGAAAAAGGGTAAAATGGGACATTTTTCAGAGGTACAAGGGGAAAATAAAGGCCTTTTGGAGCACATATTTTTGCATTAGTGAGGCTCATAGACTCAAAACAGCATAGGGAAAGGATCAAAGAGCAGCGAACATGAAAATGCTTCAAGGATGATGTGTTTTCAAGGGAAATGCATTCCTTGAAGGCTCACAAAACAATCTAGCCCCTTGCTTGCTTGTCAAGGAATTTATAAGGGGCTAACACGATCATCAGGGTCACCAGCCCAATCAGAATCAGTGAAACCAATCAACAATAGAGATTCTCCGGCACTGTAATGAATCCTGAACTGAATTGTACCTCAAATATATTGAACTATTCTTTTAGCTACTTTCCTGTGGCTTTCATGAGGTTGGTGCATAAACTGAGCGACAAGACCAATGAAAAAGGAAAGCTCAGGACGAGTATGGGTTAGATATAGAATTTTACCAAGAAGTTGACGATATAAGGTAGCATCAACTTCAGGGGTAGTACAAGTGAATGAAAGCTTAACTCCAGACTGAAGGGGAGAAGGGGCTAACTTACAGTCTTCCATGTGAAAGTGGTGTAGAAGATCACAGGCATACTTGGACTGAGAGAGGGTAATGCCTTCCTTGGATTGTAAGACTTGAATACCAAGCAAATAATGCAAGTGTCCTAAGTCTGTCATTTCAAACTTCTTTTTGAGGCTAGAATTCACATGGTTTATATGGTTTGGATCACTACCAGTAAGGATAAGATCATCAACATAAAGAACAAGGATGGTGAAGGACTTACCCACTTTCTTGGTGTAGATAGTGTTGTTAGAATGACACCTAGAAAAGCCATTATCTAATAGAAATCTATCCATTTTGGCATACCAAGCCCGAGGAGCTTATTTGAGACCATAGAGACACTTCCTAAGGTGACAAACAAGGCTGGAGTCTTTTTAGATAAAGCCAGGGGGTTGTTCCATGTAGATTTCTTCATGCAAATATCCATGTAAGAAGGCAGATTTAACATCCATCTGATGGACTTCCCATTTAAAGGAGGCAGCAAGGGAAAGAACAAGGTGGATAGAATTCATTTTGGCAACAGGGAGAAGGTTGTAGTATAGTCAATGCCTTCAAGTTGCGAAAATGCTTTAGCAACAAGACGATTTTTATGTCTATCCACTTTTCCATTTGGTCCAAACTTGGTTTTGTAAACCTATCTGCATCTGACAAGTTTTATTTCTTTTGGAAGAGGAAGAAGATCCCAAGTATCGTTTGCCAATAAGGAACGATACTTTTCATTCATAGCTTCATCCCAATCTAGATGACCAGAGGCTTCTTCAAAGGTTTCTGGATCAATTTTTTATGGAACTTGAGCCAATAAGGAAGAGGCTCTTTCGAATTGAGAATGTGTATGTCATTAATCGGCAGGGTCACCTGTAAGAGAACCTTCCGCATCCTGAGTAGAGTAGACCCATCTTGGAAGTGGTGGAGTATAAGGAAAAATTTAAAGAGGTGGAGGAGGATTTCCATCCTCGTTGTCATCATTTGAAGTAGAAGGAATGCTATTAAAAATAGAAGAGAGAGAGAGAGCTGGCACATATGCCGAATCAGGCTCGCAGGCCAAAGGTGGCAGACTTGCCGAACTAGGCTCGTAGGCCGATATATTTTCATAAAATTTTACATCTCTTCTAATGATAATATTTTTGGATTTTGGTTGAATAAATCTATATCCTTTGACATCTTCAGAATATCCAACAAAAATTCATTTTTCACTCTTAGGTTCTGTTAGCCACCTATAATATTTTGTCAATGTAAACAGGTGGCTAAATAGGATTCTGAGCCTTCAAGAGAAACATTTTCTTAGAAAATGTTTCATTCTTGGAGCCTCCATGTGTTTTCTAGCCTTCAAATAATCTTCACTGTTGTTTCCATTAATGGGTCCTACTGTTTTGTGGAAGAAACTGTCTTCAAAGCGTCTCCATTTTCTCCTTTTCACCCCACAAAATCACCACTTTTCACCCATAGTCCCTTCACAAAACCCCTCTACAATCCTTCATTTTAACCTCTAAATCTCCCTAAATTCCCTTTTAAACCACATATTTCCCTTTATTTGGTTTTAAAAGCCCTTCTTCTGCCTATCGGAACCCCTCATTTGGCTTAAAAATCCCTGTTTTTTTACCTAAAACACCCCTTTCTGCATTATAAAGCTTCTTAGCCCCCAAGGGCTTATAGATTTAGCCCCTTTCTTCATATATCTGCGGCACCACAATTGGGCACTTAAAGGCCGAAGAAACCCCCCAAGATCCCTTCAAAAGGCCTAAAAAACATTTCTCTGCTCCATTAAAGTTTTAAGCCCCCGAGGGCTTATTTCCTTTAGCCCTCCTCCATATGACCTGAAGCTTTGTAGTCCGGTGCTAAAGGCCCTAAAAACCTTCCCTGAATCCTTTTTCCCTTTGTTTTTATCATTTCCCGACGTTCTGATTGGAGTTAAAATGAACCGTCGATCTCCACAGATCAACGACCTTCGGGCAATCATCCTTTCCTCTATTTCACCTGCTTCCCCGACATTAAGTTTTTAAACGAATCTGGACCGTTGAATTCACAAGAACCAACGGCCCAGATTTCATCGTACTCCACCCATCCATCTAAATTTTCTCTCCCTTTTGAAACACTTCTACTCCATCTCTTAATCTCAACCATTCATCGGAAAGATCTAACTGTCTGGATTTAACCCAATAGCCAGATGCCCCTCCTCTGTGCGCCAAGCCGTCACACATCACCAAGGGTCCCACCACCTTCTGCCTGTGCATCTTACCTCCCATCACATACAATCCACACCGTCTGATCAACGCATCATGATCTGACGACTGAAGCTCTGTTTCACATAATGTTTGCACCCAGGGTTTAACGTTTCAAAAAAACGCGAAATGGGCAGTTTTAGATTTCCACGTGTCAGGCACTGAGTGGAATCGTGTTTTTTTGGGCATTTCCGCTTTCCCCATTTTTGTTGTGCGAAAAAAATTTCAGTTTTCCACCTTACCGCCTTCTGCAATGTGACTTTGAGTTTAATCATAGCCATTGATTGATCTGATATAACGGCCCTGATCTAATCTCACCTCCATCTATTTTTCATCCATATGACCTTCTAAACGACTCCATCCACAGATCTCCGTTGTTGATTATTCTAATCGAATGGTCCAAATTTAATCTGACCCCATTCACTTACTCTTTCATCCATCCTCCAAACAACCTCATCGACAAATCTCAACCGTAGATCACTGTTGATTGATCTAATCCAACGGTCCATAACTCACCTCGCACTCAACCTTCACCTGCACCCATTTTCGCCTTATGCCATGTTTTTCACCCATTTTCCACTGAAAAACATGATCCTTCCTCACTGCTCCTCCACCCCCAGAGCCTCTGCAAGTAGTCTAACCGAGCCCGCATGGATTTCATAACGCGTTGTTCATTTTTTGCAAGTTTCAAAGCATGACGAAATCGCATTGTTTCCACAGTCATAGTCATGGTGAAAGACCATCACATATGCTGAAAAACACAAGGAAAGGCACCACTAAGGAGTTTTAAAAACATGTTTCATTAAAGATCAAGGCTATTAACCTGACATAAACCCTCCGGCGCCTCTGTGGCCTGTATATTCACTCAAACAGGTTAGCATAGGTTTAAAAGTGTATCAGAAGAGATTAAAGGGTTAAAAAGCATGAAATAGGAGACTAAGAGGCCTAATCCACAGTTATAGACCCAAAGGACATAGATGCAAACCCAAAGATGATCAAGGAGGCCTAATGAGGCCTAAAGCACATAAACAAATCATATCAGTGTTTCAAAGAAGTTATATCAGTGATTTCGTACCAGCAGAACATTCCTTCAACTGAAAAAAGGACCAAATCACTACTACTCATTCTCTATTCTTCATTGAGCTCCAGATTAGTTATTATTCTGATATAAAGCTCCTAAAACTATCAGTGCATTAGTTACAAAGCATGGAAGACCTGAAAGGCAAATCTTCATCCTTTCTTATCTCAGAGTACAAACAGAGTACCAACAGCCAGAGAGTACTTCAAGAACATACCCTTAGAGTTGTTATCAAACTGACGAATACCCCTAATTCATCTAAAGAGTACTGAAAGTTAATGTAAAGACATTAAAACAGAATGGGCTTCAAAAAAAGTTCTCCCTCTATTTTAATGAATCATTTAAGTTCTATATGCCACTACTATCACTATTTCACCTATAAGAACTCATGAGAAATACATTGTAAATGTTGTTTGGATATTGTAAAAACACTGATTGTAAGCTGATTTACTGAGTTTTAGTTCTGTGAGTAGTAGTTGTAAATAGGCTGGGAGATGATTTCTGGATGATATCAAGCTATTGGACAAAGATGTATGTGACTAGTTTTTCTCTTTTAATATGACAAGCATGTTCATTGGATCCTGATCTAGATCAGTGGTGATGTGTTCTATCTTTGTTATTGTTTTCCCTCTGTTATACATCATGTTTCATTTTCTCTGATAAGAATTAGTAATTTTCGCTTAGGATATACTACTGCAAGTACCCTAATGCTTCTTGCACTTTCTTATCTTTATGTTTTCTGCTATTTGTGTATCTAAGAACAAATTCAACATAATTTAACCAGTGTATAAGTTGGCTTTCCCATACTTACTGATGTATGAATTTAGAATTTCTCTCTTAGATGTTCTTGTTTGGTTTCAGCTGAAAGAATTAGGAAACAGGGAGATTCAGAGTTAGCCATGTCCCCTAGGTTCCTTTTCCAACAATTAGCTTTTCTAAGATCCATTTGAGTTGAATGTCAAAGAAGAGAAGGTTAAAAGTCTTTCTTTGATCTTAAGTTTCACTCTTTGTTAAACTTAAATGTTTTCTATTGTCTAAAAGTAGTCAGGAGGACTGCTGGATTGTTGTCTTCGAAGTTAGCCTCATTAGAAGTTTGATCGTAGAGGTTAAGGCATGCCCTATCCCTAGACTTACTCCGAAGTGGTCACCTTGGCAGTTTTTTCCTTGTCATTCCCATTCATTTCCTATTGTTTCATCTCATACTATCATCTTAAGAGATCCTTTGATATAGATGACTATCCCTTTGAAAGCCTTGGATATTTGAATTGCAAGTAAACCATTTTATGACCCCATTGCCCAATGGACTTGTGTTCTCTTTGAATGAACTCCCCATTGCCAATAAATCCTTCTCTACTCATTCCTTTACCTTACACTGAACCCTTCTTTCATGTTTCCCAACCAAACAAACAAAACATAAACCCTTGTGCCCTATAGCTAGCCTAATACCTTAAATTTAACTTCAAAGACATATTATTCTTTACTTTTATTGAGAGATCCCTCTCTGGATCCAGGAGGGCTAGATTCTGAGATCCCAAAGTGGTTTGATGTTGTCTTGTCATTTGGTATTGCCAAATCTGCCAAATCAGAGGAACCACAACATAATGGTGACTCCACTGGGGACTTTGAGTAAAACACTCCTTAAAACATCTCTAAGAACTCAAAGAATACCAATTAGCCTCAATTTGGTAGTTAATAATTGTGGTGGACAGAAAATCTTCTTGAAACACTTTAAACCCTCCACCTGGTGACTCCACAGTTCCTAAATGACCAAAAGACTCCACTGGTGATCAGTAGGCCTGCTGATTATCTCTGTTTTCTCAAGACTCCACTGGGAGACCTGTTTCATCACAACATCATCCATACTAAAGGAAACACATAGGATTAAGCTTTTTCGTTTAAGGATAATCTGCCTCTTAAAGATTGTTATGCTTAACATACTAGCTTCAAGAACAATCCATACCAGAGCTTATCCTGATCCAAATCCTCCTGAAATAGTTGACAATCCAGAGAGCATTCTTAGGAAGTCTCCCACATCTAGGGATCCAACTATTGTCAAACCCATTCATAGAGCTAACTCAGCACCTAAAAACCTTGCAGCTCTATCAGATACTCAAGTTGACTTATATTTACCAAGTAACTTACCAAGAACTAAGTCATTCAGTGGTATAGATCAGACGGAATTTAAGCTTCCAAGTTCACCACATCATAGTGGTCAACCTATTAGTGATAGAGAAACCCCTTCATCAACACCTCATGACATCCACTTCATTCATAACTTGGATCTCTATCACCCTAAGTCTGCTCGATAGTCTATTGTTAGTCCAAGAATTTCTGTCATCCACATACCTGTTTTCCAAGCCACTCTTTTCCCCCCACAAAACACTATCATGGCAGCATGGTATCCTCCCCTAGTGTTACCACATCCTCTAGCTCCTTTACCCAATGACTATCAGTCTAAAATTCCCCATTTCATTGGAGAAGGATCTACCACAACTCAACAACATGTAACTAGGATGGAAGATGCCTTTGATTATATGGAAATAGAAGATGAGACCATTAAGATGAGAATATTTGCTCAAAGTTTAGGAGGAGAAGTAAAAAAGTGGTTTAAGGTCTTAACTCTTAATAGCATTAATGACCTTCCCTCTTTACATCAAGCTTTCATAAACAAGTCCAAAATCAAAATCAACCCTCTACAAATATTAACAGAGTATAAAAATCTTAAAGGAAACCAGGGGGAGAGTGTTCACGATTACTCCACCGGGTTTAACAGTGTCTACAATGCTCTTCCACCCCACATGAAACCTCCCCAAGGAATGGCCTTAGTGAAATATCCTGAGGGTTTTGAAGCTAACATGGCCTATCAACTAAGGGAGAGAGACTATACAACTCTAGAAGATATGCAGAAGGGAGCTGTGAGTGTAGAAGAAAACTTAATTGAAAAAGGAGCTAGGATGAAGGCTGAGAAGAAGGTAAGCTATAGGGAGAACACCACAGCTTCTACATCTGATCCCAAATTTGATAATCTAGCCAAAAACATGGAGAGGCTAGAAATAATGACGGAGAAGATGGTTGTCTAAGTCAATAATCATAATAGAAACCAAACTCAAAACCAGAACCAAAACTTTAGGAGAAACACCACCCCTAATAGACAAAGGGATTCTGACCAACAAATCATACCTCCATTCCAAGAAAATTTCCTTGATGAGGATGAGGGAATAATAGAAGAATCAGAGGGAACTATTATAAACATGGTGGGAGTGGATAACCAAGATCACACCTTTTTCACAGAAGATAGCCGGACCTCATACACACATTGGGATGAGGAATGGTTAGAATCTAAAGACTATAGGTTAGGATTCGAGAATGCCATCATGCAGGTCCGAGAACAATATGATCTTAGAAGTAAAAAGAACCCAGAAACTCCCAAACCAAAAACCTCTGAAATCGCCATTAAAAAAAGACCTGAAAAGACTCCTAAGGGGATTGCTGAAAGTAACAAAATAGCAGTTGAGAGTTCTGGCAAAAACAACGAAAAAGACATCCAAACCATTGATAAACCAAGTTAAGAAACCAGTAGCACTAGCATTACAGCTAATGCTATGGAAAAAACAGTTTCAACCAATGTACATAGTGAAAATCAGCAAGCTAATTTTGCCAATAAAACAGTGACCAACAAAACAGATTTGAACCTTTCAAAGAACCAATCTCCTTTCAATCTGGAAAGTGAAATTGCCAAAATCAAAATTTCTGTCCCTCTCACTAAGTTGGCCACCCAAGATGCATATAAATGTCAAATATTGAAAGCTTTAAACTTAGGAGAAAATAGTGACTCTGTCAACTTAAATGATGATCAACCAGCTCTCTTGTTTGGCCCAAAAATTGAAGGGAAATTTCAGGAAGGGGTAGTACCTCCTTTCTATGTCAGCCTAAATATCCATGACAAAATTCTACATAATTCTATGCATGAATCAGGGGCTTCACACAACCTCATTCCAAAAGTGATCATGGAAAAATTAGGCCTAGAAATAACCAGACCATATAAAGACTTATATTCTTTTGACTCTAGCAGAGTGAAGTGTTTGGGTCTGATCAAAGATCTCTGCGTAAATTTGACCCAAATCCCAGCCAAGTGCATGGTAATGGATGTTGTAGTGGCTGATGTACCCCCCAAGTATGGCATGTTGTTGTAAAGATCATGGGGTGCTAAGCTACAAGGTATAATGCAAATGGACATGACATATGCCACTATCCCTATCTTCAGCCAGCTTAGAAGACTGTATAGGGAAACACACATGAAATTTATAGTTAGCAGCCCAGAGAAACCAGAAAATTCTCCTCTTTACTCTGTCCATATAGACCTAGACTCTTTTATCCTTTACAATGATGAGATTACAGATGAGCAAGAGCTAGAGAATAGAAATTCAAACCGCAGAGTAGAGGCCACATATCTAAACATAATGGCAACTCTGGATACAGAGGAAAACAAGGGAGAAATATTTGAACAATCTGCAGAGTTAGGAAATCAGAACCAAGACTATAGAGAGCAGATTACCCATCAGCCTGCTGACCTCAAGAAACATGATGACATTAAGGGTGAAACTGATAACAAATCTGCAAACAATCCTTTATGGAGCATGAGCTTTGATGGGTCCTGCACTAAAATGAATGCAGGAGCTCGGGTATGGTTGCAGAATACTGAAAACAATTATGCTGAGAGTCATGCCTTCAAACTAAAATTCAAATGCACAAACAACATAGCAGAGTATGAAGCCCTCCTCTTAGGACTGCATCTATTGAAAAAACTAGGAGCTAAGAGGATAGTTGTCCATGGAGACTCAAAACTAGTCATCAAACAGATAAATGGAGAGTACACTGCCAGACATCCTAGATTAAGGGCATATAGAAATGATGCCATGGATCTTTTGAAAATATATGTAGAATATGAGCTTGTGTTTGTCCCTAGAAGTCAAAACATACTTGCAAATGGATTGGCCTATGCTATTAGTTCATATCAGAGACCACTTAGTGACAAACAAATCATTGTCCAAAAAAAATACAGACCAACAGTACCAGATAATGAAAAATATTGGCAGGTCTTTGAACTTGAAAAACAGATAGAGGATTTCCTACTCTCCGGGAATGAGTTTGAATTACCTGATTCTAACTCTAGGCTCAGTGAAGACAGTTTAGATAGAGAGCCCCCTGAGGAAGAAAAACCATTCCCTACTACAAAAATAAACATGCTGACCAGAGAGTTTGGAAACCAAATAGAGGAATACATGAAAACAGATAAAGAAGACATAGAGGTACTGCAGTCCAAAGACAAAAGCATACCCAGAGGACTACCACCCCTTGAGGATCTCTTTGATTTTAATGATGTGGCAAAGAAGCCCACTATATAACCCACTGAATTTGATGTTGAAGAATGCAATATAGGTAGCAAAGACAAGCCTAAAATGATCAAATTATCTAAAACTTTTCCAGTACACATCAAAAGGAAATACATTGATTTATTTAAAGAGTGTGTTGATGTTTTTTCTTGGAGCTATGAGGATTTGAAAGCTTATGACATAGAGATCATCTAGCATAAGATTCCATTGAAAGAAAACCAGAAACCTTTTAGGCAAAAGCTGTGTAGAATAAACCCTGCATAGTTACCTCTAGTAGAAAAAGAAATTAAGAAAATATATGAGGCTGGAATCATAGTGCCTGTGAGGTTTTCAGATTGGGTATATAACCTTGTGGCTATAAGGAAAAATACAGGAGAAATAAGGCTGTGCATTGATTTTAGAAACTTAAAAAAAGCCTCCTTAAAAGACAATTACCCCTTGCCCAAAATGGAACACATCCTACAAAGGTAGTTGGTTCTAAGAGGATTTCTCTGTTAGATGTCTTTTCAGGGTATAACCAGGCATTATTACTCCCAGAAGATCAACTTAAAATAGCCTCCACCACTCCTTGGGGCACTTTCATGTATGTGAAAATGCCTTTTGGATTAATGAATGATGGTGCCACCTTCCAAAGAGCCATGGACATTGCATTCTCGGAGAAAATAGGACACTTCATTGTAATTTACCGTGATGACATAACAGTTTATTTCAATACTGATGAAGAGTACCTTAAACATTTGAGAAAAGTCTTTGAGAAATGCAGAAGGTTTGGGCTATCTTTAAATCCCAAAAAGACAATGTTTGGTCTCCAAGAAGGTAAACTTCTTGGTCATATTATATCTGAAAAATGGATTAAAATAGAGCTAAAAAGAGTAGAGGGAATATTGCAGATTAGCCATCCAAGAAACATCAAGGAATTACAATCCTTTATTGGGAAGATTAATTTCTTGAGGAGGTTTATTCCCAACCTAGCATAACTCCTTAGAAACATGACAAACATGCTAAAGAAAGAAGTAGGAGTTAAATGGACTCTAGAAGCCAAGAAGTCTTTTGAACTGGTAAAACATGCACTCACCCGAGCACCAGTTCTCATCAACCCAGATTTTACTAAAGATTTCCTTATATTCTCATTTGCATCATAACACACTGTGGCTGATGTCCTATTGCAGAAAAATCTAGAAGGACAACAACAACCAATTGCATTTTTCAGCAAGGCATTAAGAGATGCACCTCTGAAATATAATATCATGGAAAAACAGGCTTGTGCTTTGGTAAAAGCCTTGAAAGACTTCAGAGTGTATATTTTACATTCCCATATTATTTCCTTTGTGCCTAATATAGTGGTAAAATACATTTTGTCACAAGATCCAGATGGTAAAAGAGGCAAGTGGATTGCTGTGATACTATAATATGATTTGGAGATCAAACCCACTAAACTCATCAAGGGTCAAGGCTTAGCACAATCAATGGCTGAATCTAACTTACAAGCCCTTGACATAAACATGGTAGATGCTTTGGATGAACATGAAGGATTACCGGCTCCCATTGTAGAAGAACAGTTCCAAAAATCACCTTGGTATGCTGATATCTTGTATGTGCTTGTAAATCTTAACGCTCCTCCTGATTTGTCAAAGACAAAAGCAAGGTTCTTAAAGTTGAAAGCTAGAAATTATTGCATTTTAAATGAATGTTTATGTTGGAAAAATGCCAATGGTTTATCTCTTAAATGTTTTCCTGAAGTTGATGCAGATAGAATCAAGCATGAGTTTCATGAAGGAGAGTGTGGAGGCCATCTCTACTGGAAAACCACTTCCAATAAAATCTTTAGAGCTGCCTATTACTGGCCCACCCTCTTCCAAGATGTCCACAAAATGATAGTTGCCTACCATAAATTCCAAATATTTGAGGGCAAAAGAAAACTCCTTCCTTTACCTTTACAACCAATCACTGTTGAAGCTCCTTTTCAACAGTGGGGCCTAGACTTCATAGGGGAAATCCATCCTGCTTCATCTGCCCAACATAGATGGATACTCATAACCACTAAATATTTCACTAAATGGATAGAGGCCATCCCTTCTAGGAATGCCACAGACTCAGTTATCATAAAATTCCTTGAAGACCATATCCTATCTAGATTTGGCTGCCCCAGGAAAATTATCACTGACAATGCTGCCACATTTTATTCCAAAAAGATGATTGATTTTTGCCACAGGTATCAGATTACACTTGGTCATTCTACTGCTTGTTATCCTTAGGGTAATGGCTTAGCAGAATCATCAAATAAGAGTTTGGTGACCATCATCAAGAAGCTGCTGGAAGAAAATAAAAAATCATGGCATAACAAGTTGGTGCATGCTTTATGGGCAGACAAATTGACAACAAATAAATCCATTGGAATATCTCCCTATCAGCTTGTTTATGGAGCAGATGCAGTATTCCCTACTAGTTTTGTAAAACTAGTGATAAAATTGGTCCAAGAAATACAGTCAGAAGAAGACAACAAGGTAAGGAGGATCAATCAGACCATACATCTCCAGCAAACAAGGGAAGAAGTCTACAACAGAGCTCAGAAAGTGTAAGAGAACATCAAAAAGTTTTTTGATAAAAGAAAAAAGGCCTGTGATTTCAAAATTGGGGACAAGGTACTCAAATGGGACTCTAGGAGAGAGGATAAGGGTAAGCATGGAAAGTTTGACAGTTTATGGCAAGGCCCTTACATCATTTAATCCGCCATTGGTCCCAATTCATTTTTTCTGCAAGAATTGGATGGTACAGATCTGTTTGGGGGTCCTATCAATGGCAGGATGCTCAAGCATTATTTCTGCTAAGGTTCAATTTCAAGTTTCCACTTCCATTGTAAATACCATCACTTTGTTCTGTTTTAAAAAGAAAAAGAAAAAATATACAAAAAAGAGAGAAAAGAAAGGTTCAGACAAGCTCAAATCTTGAACCTATGAAGTACTAAAAAGAATGGCTCAAATCAGACCAAAACCTGAGCCAGAGAAAGTGAAAGGCTGGTTCTAACATGCTCAAAACTTGAACCAGCAAAGAAAATAAGAATAAACAGCTCTAACAAGATCAAAACCAGAGCTGGAATGAAGAAAGGAAGGTGACTCTAAAAAGCTCAAAATCTGAGTCACAAAAAGAAGGAAGGATGCTCTTAATATTCAAAATTTCAAACCTTCACAATTTCGTTTCAATTTTCTACAAAGTTCAGCTCATGTGTAGCTTGTCTTTATGCCATGGACCCACAGCAAATCAGACAGTCTAATCCTGGTTTGTTTCTATTTAAATTTTTGTTTTATAATGTAGAGAATGAAATATGTCAGAAAGTTTAATCCAGGCAGATATTAGTTTAGGTAGAGAAGCTATGAGTCCAACTGTTTAATCTGGTCTCATGGAGAAGTAAGGGTATAATTAGATTATTTTTTCTGCTTTCAATAAAAAAATAATGATGAATAAGATCTACAAGTCTAAGTGCACCTTGAAGAAAAAATGTTAGGACAGTAGGATGGGTAGGTAGATTTTTTGGGGAAGTATTGCTGCTGATATAATGTCCATCATGTTTGTAGCAGCTGATCAAAGAAGAGAAATATGGTCAAGGACCAGGCTCTAGCCTACTTCCAAATATTATATCTGAGATTCTTGACACCTTCAAGAAGATGCCATCCCCATGTGGAGCCACTGTTAGCCACCTATAATATTTTGTCAAAGCAAACAGCTGGCTAAATAGGTTTCTGAGCCTTCAAGAGAAACATTTTCTTAGAAAATGTTTCATTCTTGGAGCCTCCATGTGTTTTCTAGCCTTCAAAGAATCTTCACTATTGTTTCCATTAATGGGTCCTACTGTTTTGTGGAAGAAACTATCTTCAAAGGGTCTCCATTTTCTCCTTTTCACCCCCACAAAATCACCACTTTTCACCCATATTCCCTTCACAAGACCCCGCTACAATCCTTCATTTTAACCTCTAAATCTCCCTAAATTCCCTTTTAAACCACATATTTCCCTTTATTTGGTTTAAAAACCCCTTCTTTTGCCTATCGGAACCCCTCATTTGGCTTAAAAATCTATGTTTTTTGGCCTAAAACACCCCTTTTTGCATTATAAAGCTTCTTAGCCCCTGAGGGCTTATAGATTTAGCCCCTTCCTTCATATATCTATGGCACCGCAATCGGGCACTTAAATGCCGAAGAAACCCCCAAGATCCCTTCAAAAAGCCTAAAAAAACATTTCTCTACTCCATTAAAGTTTTAAGCCCCCAAGGCTTATTTCCTTTAGCCCTCCTCAATGCGACCTAAAGCTCTGTAGTCCGGCGCTAAAGGCCCTAAAATACTTCCCCGAACCCTTTTTCCCTTTGTTTTTATCATTTCCCAATGTTCTGATTGGACTTAAAATGAACCATCGATCTCCACAGATCAACGGCCTTCGGGTAATCATCCTTTCGTCTATTTCTCCTGCTTCCCTGACATTAAGTTTTTAAACAACTATAGACCGTTGAATCCATAAGAACTAATGGCCCAAATTTCATCGCACTCCACCCATCCATCTAAATTTTCTCTCCCTTTTGAAACACTTCCGCTCCATCTCTTAATCTCGACCGTTCATCAGAAAGATCTGACCATTGGGATTTAACCCGATAGCCAGATGCCCCTCCTCTGCGCGCCAAGCTGTCACAAGTCACCAAGGGTCCCACCACCTTCCGCCCGTGCATCTTACCTCCCATCACACGCAATCCACACCGTTTGATCAACGCATCATGATCTGACGGTTGAAGCTTTGCTTCGCGTAATTTTTGCACCCAGGGTTTAACATTTCAAAAAAACGCGAAATGGGCAGTTTTAGATTTCCACATGTCAGGCACTGAGTGGAATCGTGTTTTTTTGGGCATTTCCGATTTCCCCCTTTTTATTGTGCGAAAACCATTCCGGTTTTCCGCCTTACCGCCCTCCGCTATGTGATTTCGGGTTTAATCATAGTCGTTGATTGATCTCATCTAATGGCCCTGATCTAATCTCACCTCCATCTATTTTTCATCCATATAACCTTCTAAACGAATCCATCCGCAGATCTCTGCCGTCGATTATTCTAATCGAACAGTCCAAATTTAATCTCGACCCCGTTCACTTACTCTTTCATCTATCCTCCAAACAACCTCATCGACAGATCTCAACCGTAGATCACCGTTGATTGATCTAATCCAGCGGTCCATAACTCACCTCGCACTCAACCTTCACCTGCACCCATTTTAACCTTCTGCCATGTTTTTCACCCATTTTCCGCTGCAAATCACAATCCTTCCTCGCTGATCCTCCACCCCCAGAGCCTCTGCAAGCAGTCTAACCGAGCCCACATGGATTTCATAACGTGTTGTTCATTTTTTGCAGGTTTCAAAGCATGACGAAATTGCGTTGTTTTCACAGTCACAGTCATGGTGAAAGACCATCACAGATGCTAAAAAATACAGGGAAAGGCACCAGTAAGGAGGTTTAAAAAGATGTTTCATTAAAGATCAAGGCTATTAACCTGACATAAACCCTCTGGCGCCTCTGTGGCCTGTATATTCACTCAAACAGGTCAGCAGAGGTTTAAAAGTGTATCAGAAGAGATTAAAGGGTTAAAAAGCATGATATAGGAGACTAAGAGGCCTAATCCACAGTTACAGACCCAAAGGACACATATGCAAACTCGAAGATGATCAAAGAGGCCTAAAGCACATAAACAAGTCATATCAGTGTTTCAAAGAAGTTATATCAGTGATTTAGTACCAGCAAAACATTCCTTCAACTGAAAAAAGGACCAAATCACTACTACCCATTCTCTATTATTCATTGAGCTCCAAATTAGTTATTATTCTGACAAAAAGCTCCTAAAACTATCAGTGCATTAGTTACAAAGCATGGAAGACCTGAAAGGAAAATTTTCATCCTTTCTTGTCTCAGAGTACAAACAGAGTACCAACAACCAGAGAGTACTTCAAGAACATACCCTTGGAGTTATTATCAAACTGACGAAGACCCCTAATTCATCTAAAGAGTACTGAAAGTTAATGTAAAGACATTATAACAGAATGGGCTTCAAAAACACTTCTCCCTCTATTTTAATGAATCATTTAAGTTCTATATGCCATAACTATCACTCTTTCACCTATAAGAACTCATGAGAAATACATTGTAAATGTTGGTTGGATATTGTAAAAACACTGATTGTAAGTTGTTTTAATGAGTTTTAGTTCTGTGAGTAGTAGTTGTAAATATGCTGGGAGATGATTTCTGGATGATTTCAAGCAATTGGAAAAGGATGTATGTGACTGGTTTTGCTCTTCTAATATGACAAGCATGTTCATTGGATCCTGATCTAAATCAATGTGATGTGTTCTATCTTTGTTATTGTTTTCCCTCTGTTATAAATCATGTTTCATTTTCTCTGATAAGAATCAGTAATTTTAGCTTAGGATATACTCCTGCAAGTACCCTAATGCTTCCTGCACTTTCTTGTCTTTATGTTTTCTGTTATTTGTGGATCTGAGAACAAATTCAACATAATTTAACCAGTATCGAAGTTGGTTTTCCCATACTTATTGATGTATGAATTTAGAATTTGTCTCTTAGATGTTCTTGTTTTTTTAGCTGAAAGAATTAGGAAACAGGGAGATTTAGAGTCAGCCTTGTCCCCTAGGTTCCTTTTCCAACAATTAGCCTTTCTAAGATCTATTTGAGTTGAATTTCAAAGCAGAGAAGGTTAAAAATCTTTCTCTGATCTTAGGTTTCACTCTGTGTTAAACTTAAAAGTTTTCTATTGTTTGAAAGTAGTCAGGAGGACTGCTAGATTGTTGTCTTTGGAGTTAGCCTCATTAGGAGTTTGATCGTAGAGGTTAAGTCATTCCCTATCCCTAGACTTACTCTGAAGTGGTCACCTTGGCAGGTTTTTCCTTGTCATTCCCATTCATTTCCTATTGTTTCATCTCATATTATCATCTTAAGAGATCCTCTGATATAGATGACTATCCCTTTGAAAGCCTTTGATATTTGAATTGCAAGTAAATCGTTTTATGACCCCATTTCCCAATGGACTTGTGTTCTCTTTGAATTATCTCCCCATTGCCAAGAAATCCTTCTCTACTCATTCCTTTACCTTACACTGAACCCTTCTTTCATGTTTCCCAACCAAACAAACAAAACATAAACCCTTGTGCCCTATAGCTAGCCTAATACCTTAAATTGAACTTCAAAGACATATTATTCTTTGATTTTATAGAGAGATCCCTCTCTGTATCCAGGAGGGCTAGATCCTGAGATCCCAAAGTGGTTTGATGTTTTCTTGTCATTTGGTATTGCCAAATCTGCCAAATCACAGGAACCACAACAGGTTCTAAGGCTTTATGTTTTGCATCTCGAATATGGTCCCAAGCATCACTTCCAAAAACATGAAAGTGACTTACATCTGGTTTGATTGAGCTCCAAGCTTCTTCTGGAGTTATATTCTTTAAAACCCTAGTAGGAGTGTGATTTACTATGTAATTTGCATAGTTAATGGTTTCTGCCCAAAAATTGAGAACAAGTCCTTTAGATTGAAGCATACAATTAGCCATTTATTTTAAGGTGCGATCCTTCCATTCAGCTGCACCATTTTTTTGTGGAGTATATGGAACAATATGTTGCAATTGAATGCCATGCTCAGTGTAGAAGTTGATAAATTTGTTGTTAACATATTCTCCGCCATTTTCTGATCTTAACTTAAGGATTTTATGTCCAGATTGTTTCTCAACAAAGACCTTAAAGGCCAAGAACATGTTAAAAACTTCACTCTTGAGTTTTACGAAATATACCCAAGTGCGTCTGGAAAAATCATCAATGAAAGTTAAGAAGTACTTGCAACCAGAGAAAGAAACAACAGGAAGTGGACCACATAAATCACTATGCACAAGCTACAAAGGGGCTAAAGCATGCCAAGGGGAAAGTTTGTCAAAACTATCCTAATGATGTTTTCCGAGTACACATCCGGAGAAAACACCATCTCGGCAAGATACCATAGGAAGGCCCGTCACAATATTTTCCTTACATAGAGTTTGAAGAGAGCGATAGTTTAAGTGACCAAATCGCTCATGCCAAAGTTTGCTCACATCATCATTATGAGCAACAAAAACAGAGGGAAGGCATGATGACCCAAAGTTGTCAAACTTATACAACCTTGTGGAATCATCGGCAATGCCAGTAGCTAAAATATGTTTAGGATCTTTGAGGTCCTTGATTACAACATCATGAGGTGAGAATTCTACTATTTTCCCTTCACCTGAATGAGTTATCTGATAAACAGATGGAAGGTTGCATGACAAGGTAGGAACACATAGTACATCATTAAACTGACCATTATCTAGATGAATGGTTCCAGATCCTTCAACACTAAGAGATCTATCATCACCAACATAAATATGTTTGGTGTTACAATCATTTAAAGAAGAAAAAATGGATTTATTTTTAGCCATGTGGTAAGAAGCTCTAGAATCAATGAGTCATTCATGAGAAAGAGAAGAAGAAGATACATTTAATGTATAACCAGATCTTGATGCTTGCCAACCACAAGCAGAAAGTGCCATGCTTGAAGATGAAGGTGAAGACTGCTCCAAATTGATGTTGTGCTTCTTCATTTCTGCTTCTAAGGCTTCCATCTTCTTAAAACATTTGGACTCTATATGGCCATCCTGATTGCAAAAGTTGCAATGTCTATCTGTCTTCTTCCCTTTGTTTTGATTTGCCTTGTTATTTTGGTGATTTGATTTTTTAGTTTGCGGCTGAAATTTCTTAGGGCCCTTGTTTGGTTTAGGACCATATTTTTTAGGATACTGCTTCTTGGGATTCTTTTGATATGGTTGTTTTTGGGCTGCTAAGGCTTTCTTAGAAGCGTTTCCAACATTGATAAGACCAAGGTGTAAAAAATTTTCCTGTTCTCTTATCAAATAATCACAAAAGGCATCAAAAGAGGGATTTTTGTAGGTGGTTCCTAAAGAAATGATGGTTTCTCTAGTGGAATGGAAGGTGGAAACAAATACAGAGTATGCAGGGCCAATCTTAGAAAGAATACAATAAATGAGGCTACCATCATCCTTTTTTATCTTACAACCTTCTAAAATAATTCTAAGCGTCTTAAATTTGGACAAAAAATCTTCAATGGAGGAGAAATTATTGGGGTCCAAAGTAAGAAACTCATTTTCAAGCTGGTGGGCCCTGATTTGATTTTGAATGCCAAAAACAGTTTTTAGCTTTTCGAGGACTTCATCAGGGGTTTCAACATCAAGGATATGAAATCGAATATCTTGAGCAATGGACATTGCTATCAACCCTCGTGCTTGATCTTGTTTATTTTCCCAGTTAGCAGCTTTATCATCATCGGCAGGTTTAGTTTCTTGTCCTGTGGCTATTCTATAAGGCCTTTTACTTCTAACTATATCTACCATGTGAGGTAGCCATTGGAAATAATTGGTGTTGTTAAGAATAACCGGGCATGCACTTTCCATTTAAAAAAAAAAACTGAAGCCGAGAAAAATTGAAAATAACTACTCCAATGGAAATATTACGAAAAATTAGGCCGTTTAAAAAAAAGCGGCTCAAAAAATGGCTTCCGGATGAAGAATTTATGCCTTTTGAAAAATTTGAGTTGTAGATGCTGAATAGTTATGGGAACGGGATGAAGTGCGGCTTTTTAAAAAAAAATTCCACCCCTTTTAACAAAAACTTTTTACAAAAGAAGCTTGAGAAGGAGACTTGAACCCAAGACCTATATTCTCATAAACCAACCCCTCACCAAGTGAGATAGTAAAAGGATCACGTTATTGTATGAAAGGAGGAAGGGTTTTTTTTCTTTTTTGTTGTTGCAAATTTGCAATGTCTATATGTCTTCTTCCCTTTGTTTTGATTTGCTTTATTATTTTGGTGACTTGATTTTTAGTTTGCGGCTAAAATTGCTTAGGGCCCTTGTTTGGTTTAGGACCATATTTTTTAGGATACTGCTTTTTGGGATTCTTTTCATATGGTTGTTGTTGGGCTACTAAGGATTTCTTAGAATCATTTTCATAAGTGATAAGACTAAGGTGTAAAAAATTTTCTTCTTCTCTTATCAAAGAATCGCAAACGGCATCAAAAGAGGGATTCTTGTAGGTGGTTCCTGAAGAAATGATGGATTCTCTAGTGGAATGGAAGACGGAAACAAATACAGAGTATGCAGGGCCAAGCTTAGCAAGAATAAAATAGATGAGGCTACCATCGTCCTTTTTTATCTTAAAACCTTCTAAAAGAATTCTGAGGGTCTTAAATTTGGACAAAAAATCTTCAATGGAGGAGAAATTATTGGGGTCCAAAGTAAGCAACTCATTTTCAGGCTAGTGGGCCCTGATTTGAATTTGAATGTCAAAAACAATTTTTAGCTTTTCCATGGCTTCATCAAGGGTGTCAATATCAAGGATATGAAATCAAAGATCTTGAGCAATGGAAATTCCTATCAACCCTCGTGCTTGATCTTGTTTATTTTCTCATTTAGTAGCTTTATCATCATCGGAAGGTTTAGTTTATTTTCCTGTGGCTATTATATAAAGCCCTTTACTTCTAAGTATATCTACCGTGTGAGGTAGCCATTAGAAATAATTGGTGTTGTTAAGAATAACCGGGCATGCACTTTCCATTGTTTTTTTTTTAACTGAAGCTAAGAAAAGCTGAAAATAACTACTGCAATGGAAATATCTTGAAAAACTAGGCCGTTCAAAAAAAAACGGCTTGAAAAATGGCTTCGGGATGAAGAAGTTATGCCTTTTGAAAAATCTGAGTTGTAGATGCCGAATAGTTACGGGAATGGGATGAAGTGTGGCTTTAAAAAAAAAAAATCCGCCCCTTTTAATAAAAACATTTTACAAAAGAAGCTTGAGAAGGAGACTTGAACCCAAGACCTATATTCTCATAAACTAACCCATCACCAAGTGAGATAGTAAAAGGATCACGTTATTGTATGAAAGGAGGAAGGGTTTTTTTTTTTTATTGGTTGCAAAGTTGCAATGTCTATCTGTCTTCTTCCCTTTGTTTTGACTTGCCTTCTTATTTTGGTGATTTGATTTTTCAGTTTGCGGCTGAAATTGCTTAGGGCCCTTGTTTGGTTTAGGACCATATTTTTTAGGATACTGCTTCTTGGGATTCTTTTGATATGGTTGTTGTTGGGCTGCAAAGGCTTTCTTAGAAGTGTTTCCAGCAGTGATACGACCAAGGTGTAAAAAATTTTCTTGTTCTCTTATCAAAGAATCACAAAAGGCATCAAAAGAGGGTTCTTGTAGGTGGTTCCTGAAGAAATGATAGCTTCTCTAGTGGAATGGAAGGCGGAAACAAATACAGAGTATGTAGGGATAAGCTTAGCAAGAATGCAATATATGAGGCTACCATCATCCTTTTTTATCTTACAACCTTCTAAAAGAATTCTGAGGGTCTTAAATTTGGACAAAAAATCTTCAATGGAGGATAAATTATTGGGGTCTAAATAAAGGAACTCATTTTCAAGCTGGGGGGCCCTAATTTGATTTTGAATACCAAAAACAGTTTTTAATTTTTCCAGGGCTTCATTAGGGGTGTCAATATCAAGGATATGAAATCGAAGATCTTGAGCAATGGACATTCCTATCAACCCTCGTGCTTGATCTTGTTTATTTTCCCATTTAGCTACTTTATCATCATCGGAAGGTTTAGTTTCTTGTCATGTGGCTATTCTATAAAGCCCTTTACTTCTAAGTATATCTACCATGTGAGGTAGCCATTGGAAATAATTGGTGCTGTTAAGAATAACCGGGGATGCACTTTCCATTTAAAAAAAAACTAAAGCTGAGGAAAGCTGAAAATAACTACTCCAATGGAAATATCATGAAAAAATAGGTCGTTTAAAAAAAACAGCTCGAAAAACGGCTTCCAGATGAAGAAGTTATGCCTTTTGGAAAATCCGAGTTGTAGATGTCAAATAGTTACGGGAACAAGATGAAGTGTGGCTTTTAAAAAAAAAAAAAATTCCTCTTATAACAAAATTTTTTTACAAAAGAATCTTGAGAAGGAGACTTGAACCCAAGACCTATATTCTCATAAACTAACCCCTCACCAAGTGAGATAGTAAAAGGATCACGTTATTGTATGAAAGGAGGAAGTGTTTTTTTTTTTTTTATTGGTTGCAAAGTTCCAATGTCTATCTGTCTTCTTCCCTTTGTTTTGATTTTCCTTATTATTTTGGTGATTTTATTTTTCAGTTTGTGACTGAAATTTCTTAGGGCCCTTGTTTGATTTAGGACCATATTTTTTAGGATACTACTTCTTGGGATTCTTTTGATATGGTTGTTATTGGGCTACTAAGGCTTTCTTAGAAGCGTTTCCAGCAGTGATACGACTAAGGTGTAAATTTTTTTCTTATTCTCTTATCAAAGAATCGCAAAAGGCATCAAAAGAGGGTTCTTGTAGGTGGTTCCTGAAGAAATGATGGCTTCTCTAGTTGAATGGAAAGCGGAAACAAATACAGAGTATGTATGGCCAAGCTTAGCAAGAATGCAATAGATGAGGCTACCATCGTCCTTTTTGATATTACAAACTTCTAAAAGAATTCTAAGGGTCTTAAATTTGGACAAAAAATCTTCAATGGAGGAGAAATTATTGGGGTCTAAAGTAAGAAACTCATTTCCAAGCTGGTGGGCCCTGATTTGATTTTGAATGCCAAAAACAGGTTTTAGCTTTTCCAGGGCTTCATCAGGGGTGTCAATATCAAGGATATGAAATCGAAGATCTTGAGCAATGGACATTCCTATCAACCCTCGTGCTTGATCTTGTTTATTTTCCGATTTAGCAGCTTTATCATCATCGAAAGGTTTAGTTTCTTGTCCTGTGGCTATTCTATAAAGCCCTTTACTTCTAAGTATATCTACCATGTGAGGTAGCCATTGGAAATAATTGGTGCTGTTAAGAATAATTGAGCATGCATTTTCCATTAAAAAAAAAAACCTGAAGCTGAGAAAAGCTGCAAATAACTACTCCAATGGAAAGATAATGAAAAATTAGACCATTTAGAAAAAAACGACTCGAAAAATGGCTTCCGGATGAAGAATTTATGCCTTTTGAAAAATCTGAGTTGTAGATGTCGAATATTTACGGGAATGGGATGAAGTGCGGCTTTTAAAAAAAAAAATCTGCCCCTTTTAACAAAAACTTTTTACAAAAGAATCTTGAGAAGGAGACTTGAACCCAAGACCTATATTCTCATAAACTAACCCCTCACCAAGTGAGATAGTAAAAGGATTACGTTATTGTATGAAAGGAGGAAGGGTTTTTTTTTTTTTTTTTTTTTTTTTGGTTGCAAAGTTACAATGTCTATCTGTCTTCTTCCCTTTGTTTTGATTTGCCTTATTATTTTGGTGATTTGATTTTTCAGTTTGTGGCTAAAATTTCTTAGGGCCTTTGTTTGGTTTGGGACCATATTTTTAGGATACTGCTTCATGGGATTCTTTTGATATGGTTGTTGTTAGGCTGCTAAGGCTTTCTTAAAAGCGTTTCCAGCAGTGATAAGACCAAGGTGTAAAAAAATTTCTTGTTCTCTTATCAAAGAATCGCAAAAGGCATCAAAAGAAGGATTCTTGCAGGTGGTTCCTGAAGAAATGATGGCTTCTCTAGTGGAATGGAAGGCGGAAACAAATACAGAGTATGCAGGGCCAAGCTTAGCAAGAGTGCAATAGGTGAGGCTACCAACATCCTTTTTTTATCTTACAACCTTCTAAAAGAATTCTGAGGGTTTTAAATTTGGACAAAAAATCTATAGTGGAGGAGAAATTATTGGGGTCCAAAGTAAGCAACTCATTTTCAAGCTAGTGGGCCCTGATTTGATTTTGAATGCCAAAAGTAGTTTTTAGTTTTTCCAAGGCTTCATCAGGGGTGTCAATATCAAGGATATGAAATCGAAGATCTTGAGCAATGGACATTCCTATCAACCCTCGTGCTTGATCTTGTTTATTTTCCCATTTAGCAGCTTTATCATCATCGGAAGATTTAGTTTATTGTCCTATGGCTATTTTATAAAGCCCTTTACTTCTAAGTATATCTACCATGTGAGGTAGCCATTGGAAATAATTGGTGCTGTTAAGAATAACCGAGCATGCACTTTCCATTTTAAAAAAAAAATTAAAGCTGAGAAAAGCTGAAAATAACTACTCCAATGGAAAGATCCTGAAAAATTAGGTTGTTTAAAAAAAAACGACTCGAAAAATGGCTTCAAGATGAAGAAGTTATGCCTTTTGAAAAATCTGAGTAGTAGATGCCGAATAGTTATGGGAACGGAATGAAGTGTGGCTTTTTAAAAATAAATTCTGCCATTTTTAACAAAAAAATTTTACAAAAGAACTTGAGAAGGAGACTTGAACCCAAGACCTATATTATCATAAACTAACCGCTCACCAAGTGAGATAGTAAAAGAATAACGTTATTGTATGAAAGGAGGAAGGGTTTTTTTTTTTTTGGTTGCAAAGTTGCAATGTCTATCTATCTTCTTCCCTTTGTTTTGATTTGCCTTATTATTTTGTTGTTTTGATTTTTCATTTTGCGGCTGAAATTGCTTAGGGCGCTTGTTTGGTTTAGGACCATATTTTTTAGGATACTGCTTCTTGGAATTCTTTTGATATGGTTGTTGGTGGGCTGCTAAGGCTTTCTTAGAAGCATTTCCAGTAGTGATAAGACCAAGGTGGAAAAGTTTTTCTTGTTCTCTTATCAAAGAATCGCAAAAGGAATCAAAAGAGGGATTCTTGTAGGTGGTTCCTGAAGAAATGATGGCTTCTCTAGTTGAATGGAAGGCGGAAACAAATACAAAGTATGCAGGGCCAAGCTTAGCAAGAATTCAATAGATGAGGCTACTATCATTCTTTTTGATCTTACAACCATCTAAAAGAATTGTGAGGGTCTTAAATTTGGACAAAAAATCTTCAATGGAGGAGAAACTATTGGGGTCCAAAGTAAGAAACTCAATTTCAAGCTGGTGGGCTCTGATTTGATTTTGAAAGAAAAAACTAGTTTATAGCTTTTCCAGGGCTTCATCAGGGGTGTCAATATCAAGGATATGAAATCGAAGATCTTGAACAATGTACATTCCTATCAACCCTCGTGCTTGATCTTGTTTATTTTCCCATTTAGCAGCTTTATCATCATTGGGAGGTTTAGTTTCTTGTCCTGTGGCTATTCTATAAATCCCTTTACTTCTAAGTGTATCTACCATGTGAGGTGGCCATTAGAAATAATTGGTGTTGTAAACAATAACTGGGATGCACTTTCTATTTAAAAAAGAAATAACAAAAGCTGAGAAAAGATGAGAATATCTACTCCAATTTAAAGATCACAAAAAATTAGGCCGTTTAAAAAAAACGGCTTCCGAATGAAGAAGTTATGCCTTTTGAAAAATCTGAGTTGTAGATGCCGAATAGTTACGGGAACGGGATGAAGTCCGGCTTTTTAAAAAAAATTCCACCCCTTTTAATAAAAACTTTTTACAAAAGAAGCTTGAAAAGGATACTTGAACCCAAGACGTATATTCTCATAAACTAACCCCTCACCAAGTGAGATAGTAAAAGGATCACGTTATTGTATGAAAGGACGAAGGGTATTTTTTTTTTTTTTTTTTGCAAAGTTGCAATGTCTATCTGTCTTCTTCCCTTTGTTTTGATTTTCCCTATTATTTTGGTGATTTGATTTTTCAATTTGCAGCTAAAATTGCTTAGGGACCTTGTTTGGTTTAGGACCATATTTTTTAGGATACTGCTTCTTGGGATTCTTTTGATATGGTTGTTGTTGGGCTGCTAAGGCTTTCTTAGAAGCATTTCCAACATTGATAAGACCAAGGTGTAAATTTTTTTCTTGTTCTATTATCAAAGAATCACAAAAGGCATCAAAAGAGGGATTCTTGTAGGCAGTTCCTGAAGAAATGATAGCTTCTCTAGTGGAATGGAAGGCGGAAACAAATACAGAGTATGCAGGGCCAAGCTTAGCAAGAATGCAATAGATGAGGCTACCATCATCCTTTTTGATCTTACAACCTTCTAAAATAATTTTGAGGGTCTTAAATTTGGACAAAAAATCTTCAATGGAGGAGAAATTATTGGGGTCCAAAGTAAGCAACTAATTTTCAAGCTGGTGGGCCCTAATTTGATTTTGAATTCCAAAAATAGTTTTTAGCTTTTCCAGGGCTTCATCAGAGGTGTTAATATCAAGGATATGAAATCGAAGATCTTGAGCAATGGACATTCTTATCCACCATCGTGCTTAATCTTGTTTGTTTTCCCATTTAGTAGCTTTATCATCATCGGAAGGTTTAGGTTATTGTCCTGTGGCTATTCTATAAATCCCTTTACTTCTAAGTATATGTACCATGTGAGGTAGCCATTGGAAATAATTGGTGCTGTTAAGAATAACCGGACATGCACTTTCCTTTTTTTCTTTTTTTTTTGTAAACTGAAGCTGAGAAAAGTTGAAAATAACTACTCCAATGGAATGATCTTGAAATATTAGGTCGTTTAAGAGAAAAAAACTTGAAAAATGGCTTCGGGATGAAGAATTTATGCCTTTTGAAAAATCTTAGTTATAGATGCCGAATAGTTACAGGAACGGAATGAAGTGCGGCTTTAAAAAAAAAAAATTCCACCCCTTTTAACAATAACTTTTTACAAAAGAATCTTGAGAATGAGACTTGAATCCAAGACCTATATTCTCATAAACTAACCCATCACCAAGTGAGATATTAAAAGGATCACGTTATTGTATGAAAGGAGGAAGGCTTTTTTCTTTTTTCTTTTTTTTTTTTTTGTTTGTTTTTTTTTTTTTTTTTATTGGTTGCAGAGTTGCAATGTCTATATGTCTTCTTCCTTTTGTTTTGATTTGCCTTATTATTTTGGTGATTTGATTTTTCAGTTTGTGGTTGAAATTGCTTAGGGCCCTTGTTTGGTTTAGGACCATATTTTTTAGGATACTGCTTCTTGGGATTCTTTTGATATGGTTGTTGTTGGGCTACTAAGGCTTTCTTAAAATTGTTTCCAGCAGTGATAAGACAAAGGTGTAAATTTTTTTCTTGTTCTCTTATCAAAGAATCGCAAAAGGCATCAAAAGAGGGATTCTTGTAGGTGGTTCCTGAAGAAATGATGGCTTCTCTAGTGGAATGGAAGGCGGAAACAAATACAGGGTATGCAGGGCCAAGCTTAGCAAGAAAGCAATAGATGAGGCTACCATCGTCCTTTTTTATCTTACAACCTTCTAAAATAATTCTGAGGGTCTTAAATTTGGACAAAAAATCTTCAATGGAGGAGAAATTATTGGGGTCCAAATTAAGCAACTCATTTTCAAGCTGGTGGGCCCTGATTTGATTTTGAATGCCAAAAAAAATTTTTAGCTTTTCCAGGGCTTCATCAAGGGTGTCAATATCAAGGATATGAAATCGAAGATCTTGAGCAATGGACATTCCTATCAACACTCGTGCTTGATCTTGTTTATTTTACCATTTAGTAGCTTTATCATCATCGGAAGGTTTAGTTTCTTGTCCAGTGGCTATTATATAAATACCTTTACTTCTAAGTATATCTACCATGTGAGGTAGCCATTGGAAATAATTGATGTTGTTAAGAATAACCGAGCATGCTCTTTCCTTTCTTTTTTTTTAAATCTGAAGCAGAGAAAAGCTGAAAATAACTGTTCCAATGGAAAGATCTTGAAAAATTAGGCCGTTTTAAAAAAAACATCTCGAAAAAAGGCTTATGGATGAAGTTATGCCTTTTGAAAAATATGAGTTGTAGATGTCGAATAGTTATGGGAACGGGAAGAAGTGCGGTTTAAAAA
Organism: Pinus albicaulis; assembly: GCA_034641835.2. NCBI lineage: Eukaryota > Viridiplantae > Streptophyta > Pinopsida > Pinales > Pinaceae > Pinus > Pinus albicaulis. The sequence continues at coordinate 131,337,040 of CM076578.1, read as the reverse complement.
AAAAAAAAAAAACACCCCTTTTAACAAAAGAAGCTTGAGAAGGAGACTTGAACCCAAAACCTATATTCTCATAAACTAACCCCTCACCAAGTGAGATAGTAAAAGGATCATGTTATTGTATGAAAGGAGGAAGGGGTTTTTTTATATATTTTTTTTACTCTTCAGTGTGTGTGTCTTTTCCTGCACAAAAAAACACAAAAAATTGAGTAAAAAAAAACGAAATTCAAAGCCTTACGGCAGAATGTTAGATTTCGGTTAGCCTTATCGACAACTATCAGTTTTTTCAGTATTTTTGATTTCTCGAGATCACACAAAGACGCGACAAAATGAAACCTAAAAACCGAAAATAAAAAAATGGAACCGAAATAAGCAGAACTATTAACAAATATAACTACAAAACAGATGCTTTATACCTCCTGATCTAAACTGTCATAACTTGGGCAGCTGGAAACCTTTGGCGTTCCTCACTGTAATAGACGCTCTAGACACAACTGAGCAGTTCTCCAAGCCCAAAAATGTTCAGAAATAGTAGATCTAAAAAACGGCATTCGCATGCAGTCAAACCGGCTTTGGATTTTGATCAACAACGGACACGACTCTCAAAATAGCTCTGATACCATGTAGGAATTTACAGGATAAGTTCCATAGATCAAGAACCAAAGGTCACCACTCACAAATAGATCACAAATCAATACACCAATATAATCACGTGGTTAAAACCCTCAAAGAGAGAAACAGTCCACAGCCTGAGCCAACGCGGCCACTTCATGCATTTTATTAATATAAAAAGAAAAGTTACATATGTTTCTCTCATAAACGGTTACCGGAAAAATGACCCTCCATGCTCTTTAAATATAGATCATGGACCAATTAGGTGCTACGCCACAGATCAAGTGTCATTAATACCGAGGTGAGAGATAACCATCAGATCACTACAAATCGTGACCCTCAGATTATAAGTTACAAATGTACATGGTAAAGAAACACACTTTTACCTAACTCTACACTAGACTAAGTTATTCTTAACTCTTTCCTATGTGTCGGAATATCCTAACATGGTGGACCACTCTTGTGAAGATCATAATGAGTTGTTCATGAGAACACTAGCATTATTAACTTAAAGAATCTTTCGGTCATTTTTTGAGATATTTTATCCAAAATAAGTCGTTAGTGTAGAGGAATTAGCTAGTAATTAATATTCATTAAAAACTTTTCACGCCATCCCATACTCTTAAGGAGTAGATTTGTCTCCCCACTTATTAAGTAACCCTTGAAGTTAATCATAATCAAAGTTTAACAAATATTTAGGGAAGGATAGGAGGTCTCGTGATGAGCCGACCTACCACGACCATGAGACCTAACATGCATGGCATTACTGTTGTTGGTCACCTAGTCAGAGTAATGGCTTTCAATTGAAAATCTAGAAGACAGGAGGTCTCATCACGAGCTGACTTGTTCATCCATGTTACTTTTTGTGAGTGGCACTACCATCAGCTGGTTACCAAGCTAGGACAGTGTCCTTCATCTAATTTTTTTTAAATTAAATAAGATAACTCTGAATCTATATCTAGTGAGTGGGACATAGGCATTTTGTTGGGTCAAAACACATCCCTGCCAAGGCTATAGATGCCTACGGGCAGCAAGGACATGTTTGTGGTATTAAAGGTAATTACATACTACGATTTACTCAGTTATCCTTCTCTTTCCCTAAAACTCATCATTTTAAATTTTTGGACAATGGTTTTAAGGTGGTTTGAGCATGATGCTTTGAGTTCTATTTTTTAGGGATCTTTAAATGTTTTGATACCCTTAGTAAAGGTGATTCTTTGTACTGAATTAAGGAGAAACTTACTTCTACATCTGGATGACAACAAAATTTAGAATGTTCAATTTGCTGATTGGTCCAGGAAGGTGTCATGTTGCCCTATTTTTATTTTCCTTTTTTTTTCCTCGGTATAATAACTCACTTCAATTATTTATGGTATTTAGAGTGATGAATTATTCAGCGATGATTTCTCACAAGGTGTTGTCATACAGCAATATGTGTATTTATTTTGTTTGCCTCTAAATAAGCACTACATGACCTAAGTACAGGATTGCTACAGTAGGTGCAGGAATCTTGTGATAATTTTCTTGAAATTGTACCTTTTTTAGCAAGAATTTGATTTTTGTTGTTAATAAGACTCTGGGAAGAAATAAGAGCTCTAAAAAATAAATCTATGACAAGAAAGGAGTTCATTTGAGACATGACAACAGGTATGTCATGACCATCATAAAGGTGCAGTATTCGTTTTCCATAATGACCGGTACAAAGCATTGCTTTCCTGTACCTCATCTTGTTACATCAAAATTTTATCATTCCTGCACTTGATACTTTCATAAGGACTATAACCTGGTTTTAGTGGAACTATAATAATAATGTTGCAGACTTGAAGAATGCTTGAAAAATTATGACATACTGATTATCTTCATGTTCCCTTGCTGAGATTTTTGCTGACACTTTTATCGAGAAGCATAGTTTGATTTTTAAACATTTCCCCTACCTTCTTCTATGATTTGATAGTCCTATAGTTTGGCCTACATGAGGACATGCAAGAAGTTCAGCACGGGAGAGTTTTGAGCCTCTATTTTGTCCATATTTCTATGTTTTACGTTGAATAACTCTAGGCCTATGCTAAGTATTTATAAGTCATTATTATTCTTTTTATGCATTATTGAGTTATTTAGAGGTATTCAGAGCTGACAGTTATTGATCTATGAACTCTTCTTGTTTTTCTAAATTAAACGGTATTTAATGTAAAAATGTCATTAATGATAGACTCTTGTGGCAGGTACCAATGATTCATGCACTAGGTGTTCCTCCACCACTTGTACCTGCACCAACTCAATTTTTCATAGTGTGCCTACACTAATTTGGGGCTTCCATACATTGACCCATTTATGGGAAAATCTAAAAGAGGCTTATGTTTGAAATGTCGTTTGGACACCTTCCCATGGGTTGGATTACACCCAGGTCACATGTGTGGGCTTCTAGAAACAAATTAATAAATCTTCTCAAAATCCAAATAATTTCTAAACGGCCAACTTTGACCTAGGTTGTCATGCAAATGGAGGTGAATTACAGAAATCCAAGCCAATGGGGTTTTCACAAATATAACCAATTACCTAGAACCAAAATTTTTTCCTGATATTCAAATTATTCCAAAAGTTATGAATGGGTCTTTGAAGCAATTTTATAAAAAATATTGTTTTTTCCAAAATTCTAGAAAACACACAGTCAGCAATTTTCAAACTATCGACTTATGCCTTGATTTCCATTCCAATGAAGGTTAATAAAAAAATTATGGAACACGAGTTTTTTTCCCAATATAGAAAGTTGACTATGCCTCAAATGGTTTCCTAAAATTCATAATGGTTAAGGAGATATGAAGAGGTGTTTGGAGGTAGCTTGATAAAAATACATATTTTTCCAAATTCTAGAAAAACAACCAGACTTAGAAAATTCGTATCACAACTTCATTCTATCAATAGTAAATGGTTGTAGTGAAATTATAATTAATGAATATTAGTTTGGATTCAATCCCCATATGTTTTTCTAAGGAATGGCATGTAAGAACATTATAAAAGAAGAGGAGTTGTGTAGGTAAGGGGGATGGTTGATATTCTTTAAATCACATTACTCTTTGTAGGAAGAGAGGATCGAGCTACTGTGAAAGATGGAAGGAGGAGATGCACCCCAGTGGGATGATCCCTGGAGGAGACCATTGGAGCCAGCGCTGCATCATTTCATGAATTTGTAACATGATTTTACAATGAATTTATTCGGCGTTCGACTCTGAGTTTTGTTTTTTCTGATGTTTTAAGATTTTGATTTAAACTGTTGCAAGGGAACGAGCTGGATGGTTGGGCTCACCAGTCAGTTTGATGCCCCAAAAACCTTAGAATTTCTTTACTGCATTATTTTAGATAGTTCTACAATTCATCTAATATCTCTTCTTTTGAGTCATTTAATTTCTAATTTCATTCTATAATTTTGTTTCTCTAATTTAGTTATTTAAAAGGTTGAAATGAAGCAAAAGATGATTTATTTACTACTGCATCTCCAATTCCTTTTTATTACAAGATGAAGTACTTACCCTGATTCAATTGCTGCTCAACAAAGGATGCAATGGTGAAACAATTGCTGAGTAATAATTCTGGTTAGCTGAACTTTACAAGTATTCATGATTTCCTTTCATATGAAACTGATTCCTGTACTTTTGCAGAAAATCATTTTCTTCTGAACTCTTGATAAGAAAATGACAAGATAAACATAAGAAAAGATTCTGAATCTTAATTGACGAAGCACTCACATAATTATTCATTATAATTAAATGTTGCACACATCATACATAATATTTTGAGGAAGTATTTAATATGATCAGGGTAAACAACAGGAAATATATAAATATTTATCCTATTTGTTCTCATTACATATTTTCCTCACAGTTAAGTACTTAATTGTCTTTAAGAGAAGCAATGTATTATCGTCTTGATTCTTTTTAAAGCATTCCATTATTTCCATAATGAAGTTGCCTTGCGAATTCTAATTTAATTTCATCTTTGCAACATAGCAGTAATTTTTAAAGAGGTTTTGCATCCTTTATTTCCTGAATCACATTCTTTATTTCCTGAACGGTTTGTCAGTTTGAATGGGGCCTACATTCGCTTGTCCCCTAGACAACTGAGGAATACCTTTTGCAGAAGTCAACTCAATCCAGAAGAGGAGCCAGAAGTAGATTCCCAAAGTGTGTTTATTTTGCTTTGAAGAGTCTTGTTCATTTTTCTTGAATGATGCCCTTTTGAATTTCTTGCAAGAGTTTAGTTTTTATTTGAAAAATCTCTATGGTCATATTTTGGCATATATTGTGCTACGCCTCTAATTTTACTTACCCTGATTGACAATTTAAATTTTGGTGTAAATCTTGCATTTACACCGCTCGACATTTTGGCATCGTTGTCGGGAAGGCATTACAGGATACATCCTCATGATTTTTCATGTTTTTCCCTTTCCTTCACAATTGAATTTTTAGATCAACTAGATTACCCTTGCTTGCTGAAGCATACTGTACAGTATTTCCAGAGAGCTCACAATCCAAGTTCTCTTTACTGCAAGTGAGCTTTTCCTTTACTGCAAAGTGTGCTGCCTGATTTGTTTCCTTTACTGCAATTGATTTTTTACTGCAATGTGTGATGCTTAATTTACTACAATTGAGTTTTTAAGACTGATTTTTTATTGCAAAGTACGATTTTGGGTTTCTTTCTTTTCTTCAATTGAGATCAGTTTCCGCAAGTGTGATTTTCTTAGTTTACAATCTTGGTTGTTCTTTTAATTGCAATTGATCTTTTGTTAGTTTCTATTTTTTAGGTACTAAAAGAAACCCCTGCTCTGAAATCCAGGTGCTCACAATATTCTCCAGCTAGCATGAAAATTCCAGGTAGTTTGATGCTACTTCAAGATCTATCTCAAATTTCAGCGGAAGCTGGGGTCTCTAACCACAGAAAGAGCACATTTTGGCATCAATCAGAGATGGGCCTACTCCTCTGGAAGAAACTATTCATGAAGAACCAGAAGATCTTCCTAAGGAAACTGAGAAGCTATGGATCATGCCCAATGACGAGAAGCCATCGGAAACAGAGATTAAAGAACATCCATCTAATTTGGCCTGCACTCTAGAAGATGAAAAAATAAATATGGAGGATTTGTATGATGCACCAAATGTTACCCATGAATCAAATGACCAAGGGTATATGGATCCCATAGAATATTGGTTTCAGATAATTATGAGTATCCACTCCTCATTTATCATTCGGCAGATTGTAGCATCACATCAGTTAACACAGTTGGTTCCTCATCTTTAGGTATTTTCTCGAATATGCTTTTTAAATTTGAACATGGGTAGGATTATCCTCTTGTTGCGCACATGGATGCATTGGAAGTACTCCTACACTTAAGAGGGATTCTTCCGCTTCTTAGGTAGATTAAGGTAGAAGAATAAATCAATGCCATAAATAAAGATGTTACAACAATGCTATTAGGGTGTTTGACTTTCAAAGCATAACCACTGAAACGTTTTTTGATCCACATCAATTTTTAACACACACATATGTGATAATTATTGTTGAGTATTATTCACTCTAATACCTCATGATTTTGTGAAAGCGACCACGATTAATCATTCTAATGAGTTTTCATCTAAGATATATATTTTTCAGTTTCCCTTAGAAGGTACTATTGGAGAACCCCCTATGGTGGACCACTCTTGTGAAGATCATAATGAGTTGTTCATGAGAACACTAGTATTATTAACTTAAAAAATCTTTCATTCATTATCCAAGATATTTTATCTAAAATAAGTCCTTAGTGTAGAGGAACTAGCCAGTAATGACTAATCATTAAAAAAAAATCACGCCATCCCGTACCCTTAAGGGGTAGATCTGTCTCCCCACTTATTAAGTAACCCTTGAAGTAAATCATAATCAGAGTTTACAAAATATTTAGGGAAGGATAGGAGGTCTGGTGATGAATCGAACTACTATGATCATGAGACCTAACATGCATGACATTACTATTGCTGGTCACCAAGCCAGAGTAATGGCTTTCAACCGAAAATCTAGAAGACAGGAGGTCTCATCACGAGCCAGCATGTTCATCCATGTTACTTCTTGTTAGTGGCACTGCCATCAGCTGCTTACCAAGCCAGGACAATGGCCTTCATCTATTTTTTTTTTAATAAATAAGATAACTCTGAATCTATATCTAGTGAGTGTGACACATGCATTTCGGTGGGTCAAAATACATCCCTGTTGAGGCTATAGACGCCTGTGGGCAGCAAGGCCATGTCTATGGTATCAAAGTTAATTACATACTATGATTTACTCGGTTATCCTTCTCTTTCCCTAAAACTCATCATTTTAAATTCTTGGACAATGGTTTTAAGATGATTTGAGCTTGATGCTTTGAGTTGTATTTTTTAGGGATATTTAAATGATGTGATACCCTTGGTAAAGGAAATTATTTGTATTGAATTAAGGAGAAAATTAACTTTGCATCTGGATGATGACAAAATCTAGAGTGTTCAATTTGTTGATTGGTCTAGGAAGGTGTCATGTTACCCTATTTTTATTTTCATTTTTTTTGGTATCATAACTCACTTCAATTATTTATGGTATTTAGAGTGATGAATTATTCAACGATGATTACTCACCAGGTGTTTTCAAAAAACAATATGTGTATTGATTGTGGTTGCCTCTAAATAAGCACTACATGACCTAAGTACAAGATTGCTACAGTAGGTGCAGGAATCTTGTGATAATTTTCTTGAAATTGCACCTTTTTCAGTAAGAATTCAATTTTTGTTGTTAATAAGGCTTTGGGCAGAAATAAGAGCTCTAAAAAAGAAATCTAAGACAAGCAGGGAATTCACTTGAGACAGGACAACAGGTATGTGATGACCATCATAAAGGTGCAGTATTCTTTTTCCATCATGTTTGGTACAAAGCATTGCTTTCCTGTACCTTATCTTGTTACATCAAAATTTTATCATTCTTGCACTTGATACTTTCATAAGGACCATAATCTGGTTTTAGTGGCACTGTAATAATAATGTTGCAGACTTGATGAATGCTTGAAAAATGATTACATACCAGATATTTTCATGTTCCCTTGTTGAGATTTTTGCTGACACTTATATCGAGAAGCATAGTTTGATTTTTAAACATTTCCCCTACCTTCTTCCTTGATTTTATAGTCCTATGGTTTGGCTTGCATGAGGACATGCAAGAAGTTCAACACAGGGGAGTGTTGAGCCTCTATTTTGACCATATTTCTATTTTTTTCATTGAATAAATATATGCCTGTAATAAGTATTTATAATTCATTATTATTATCTTTATGCATTATTGAGTCATTTAGAGGCATTAAGAGCTGACAGTTGTTGATCTATGAACTCTTCTTTTTTTTCTAAACTAAAGGGTCTTTAATGTAAAAACGTCGTTAATGATAGACTCTTGTGGCAAGTACTAATGATTCCTACACTAGTTTTTCCTGCACCAGTTGTGCCTGCACCAGTTCAGTTTTTTACAACGTGCCTGCACTAATTTGGGGCTTTCATATATTGACACATTTCTGGGAAAATCTAAAATAATTTTATGTTCGAAATTTCGTTTAAGCACCTTCCCATGGGTTGGATTTCACCCAGGTCACATGTGTGGGCTTATAGAAACAGCTTAATAAATCTGGTCAAAATCTACATAATTTCTAGATGACCAAGTTTGACTTGTGTTGTCATGCAAATGAAGGTGAATTATAGAAATCCAAGAAAATGGGTTTTTCAAAAATATAGCCAATTACCTAGAACCAAAATTGTTTCCTGAGATTCGAAGTATTTCAAAATTTATGAACGAGTCTTTGAAGCAATTTTATAAAAAAGATTGTTTTTTTCTAGAATTTAGAAAACACACAGTGAGCAATTTTCAAACTGCAAACTTCTGCCTTGATTTTCATTCCGGTGAAGGTGAATAAAGAAATTTTGGAACATGGGTTTTTGTTCCAGTATAACAAGTTGACTGAGCCTCAAACGGTTTCCCAAAACTCATAATGGTTAAGGAAATACGAAGTGGCATTTGGAGGCAGTTTTAATATCAGTTGTGATTCAATCCCCATATGGTTTCTAAGGAATAGCATGTAAAAACATTATAAAAGAAGAGGAGTTGTGTAGGTAAGGGGGATGGTTGATATTTTGTAAATCACATTACTCTTTACAGCAAGGGAGGAATGAGCTACTGTGCAGGAGGGAAGGAGGAGTTGCGCCCTAGTGGGATGATCCCTTGAGGAGACCACTGGAGCTAGCGCTGCATCATTTCATGAATTTGTAACAAGATTTTACAATGAATTTAATCAACATTCGACACTGAGTTTTTTTCTTCTAATGTTTTAAGATTGTGATTTAAACTACTGCAAGGGCACCAACTGGAAGGTTAGGCCCACCAACCATTTCGATGCCCCAAACCCCTTAGAATTTCTTTACTGCATTCTTTTAGATAGTTCCGCAATTTCATCTAATAGATCTTCTTTTCAGTCATTTAATTTCTAATTTCATTCTATAATTTCGTTTCTCTAATTTGGTTATTTAAAAGGCTGAAATGAAGTAAATGACGATATATTTACTATTGCATCTCTATTTCCTTTTTATTACAAGATTAAGTACTTAACCTGATTCAATTGCTGCATAACAAAGTATATTCTAAGGATGCAATGGTGAAACAATTGCTGAGTAAGAATTTTGGTTAGCTGAACTTAACAAGTATTCATGATCGCCTTTTATATGAAACTGATTCCTGTACTTTTGCATAAAACATTTATTTGTAAACTCTTGATAAGCAAATGACAAGATCAACATAAGAAAAGATTTTGAATCTTAATTGACAAAGCGCTCACATAATTCTTCATTATAATTAAATGTTTCACACATCATACATAATATTTTGAGGAAGTCTTTAATATGATCAGGGTAAACAACAGGGAATATATATATATATATATATATATATATATATATATATATATATATATATATATATATATATATATATATATATATATATATATATATATATATAGATATAGATATAGATATAGATATAGATATAGATATAGATATAGATATAGATATATATCCTGTTTGTTCTCATTACATATTTTCCTCACAGTTATATACTTAATTGTCTTTAAGAGAGGTAGTGTATTATCATCTTGATCTTTTTAAAGCATTCCATTATTTCCATAATGAAGTTGCCTTGCTAATTCTAGTTTAATTTCATCTTTGCAACATAGGAGTAATTTTTAAAGAGATTTTGCATCCTTTATTTCGTGAATCACATTCTTTATTTCCTGAACGGTTTGGGAGTTTGAATGAGGCCTACACTCCCTTGTCCCTAGACAACTAAGGAATACTTTCTGCAGGAGTCAACTCAACCCAGAAGAGGAGCCTAAAGTAGATTCCCGAAGTGTGTTTATTTTTATTTGAAGTGTCCTGTTCATTTTTCTTGAATGATGCCTTTTTGAATTTATTGAAAAGGTTTTTTTTTATTTGATAGATCCCTGAGGTCATATTATGGCATATATTGTGCTATGCCTCTAAGTTTACTTACCCATATTGACAATTTAAATGTTGGTGTAAATATTGCATTTATACCGCCCAAGAATTATGCAAGCATATACAGATACAGATTGGGCAGGAAGTGTTGATGATCGAAAGGGTACCAGTGGAGCAGCATCCTATCTAGGTGGTTTCCTTGTTTCATGGTTAAGAAAAAAAACAGTCTTCAATATCGTTATCCACAACAGAAGCATAATATATTGTCGCAGCATCTTGTTCTACTCAAGTTCTCTGACTAAATCAAACTTTGCAAGATCTTCAAGTCAAATTTGATGAGCCTATTCCCATATTTTGCGATAACACCATTGCCATCAATATCTCCAAGAATCTTGTGATGCATTCTAGAACAAAGCACACTCTGATCAAATATCATTTCGTTAGGGAGAAGGTCAGCGAAAATAATATCAAGCTTGAATGTGTTGGCACAAAGGAACAAATTTTTGAAATCTTTACCAAACCATTACCTCATGAAGAATCTGACTATCTTCGCCTAAATCTTTGGATTCTCCCAAGTTCTCATTAGACTCTTTCTCTCATATAACTAAGTAAAAAAAAGGGGGAGTTGAGGTGTGTACAGGTCAACAGGGTGACGTTTGTGAGGGTGAGTTACCCTTTTCCATTGATGACAATGGGGGAGAGAATGTTGTATGAAGAGGTGTCATAATTGCAGGGGGAGTACTTGTGTTTCCATAAATTCCAAAGGGGGAGATTGTTCATGATCGCAGGGGGAGTACTTGTGTTTCCATCAATTCCAAAGGGGGAGATTTTTCATCAGTGGTTGTCATTGATGTCAACCCAAGCAGCACCAGCGGCTACCCTAATCTTGCATGGGAATTTTGGCTTGAAAAAATACTCTATTCTAATTCAAGGATATTCTGTATGTCTTCTACTTGTCAAGATGTTTCCATTGATACATGGCACGCCACGTAATTCTTCACAGTTTGAGAGATATCCGTTTTTGAAGTTAGTAACCCCAGTTAGTGGGCTAAAACCCCATGGGGTTGTAGCATGACACTAATCATTGGTTGTGGTCATTGAATATTTAATAATTAATAATTCTTTAAACTCCTAAAATCCCTCCAACATTCACTTATTGAAGATCCTCTAAACCTAAGCATTTATATACATTGTGACCCTCGTATCCTCTTGATGCAAGGATTTCTCTACTAAAAAGAGATCATCGTGGAATTATCGCTATAAATGTTTTTCTGTGAAGCTTTATATGCTAACAAAAAAAATCAGTTGATCCGAAATCTTGATGAAGTTCATGACCTAATTTCAAATATTGGCTCACTAGAATTTTGAAGATACGATCTAAGGAAGTTAGGGTTTTTGCAGGCTCCTAAATTTCATGTAAAATAGGTGACCTTGGGAAAATCTTCATAACTGTCTCTCTAAGGATTCGATTAAAATTTTGTACAATATGATAGAAATAGGATGGAATATAGTTTGTTGGATAGCGTTTTCAGGACCAAAGGTTGAAACAGTGACACGTGGAACTTCGTACAAGTTCTCTTTACTGAACCAGTCTATAATTTGGTTATCATAGGAGATTGGGCATAAATATTTCTTGAAGGATACAATATTGTTCAGACCTATGGAGTTCAAAAGAGAACTCATAGGGCTACCTCAGAATAAAATTTCAGACCTTGGTGATCTAAAATTACATAGATACATCAGATTCAATATCGAGCTTCTAGAAGGAAAGAAAAAATATGCATTCAAGGATCACTGCAATAAGGAAAACACATCAACAGTCAAGTGTAAGTCTGCTACAACAAGGTATGTATGGCTAGTGTTTGAATTTTAATTTGAATATCATCGCTGACATTTGTTTTTTCAGGACAGTGTAAGTATTTTGTATGTATGTTTGATTAGGTTTTGTTAATAAATTTTGAACGTATTTACGTTTGAATTTTGAATATTTATTTGACATATGGTGTATAGGACAGTGTAAGTATTTTGTTTGTATATTCATTTGGCTCTTTTTAATTAATGCATGTGCAAGAAGGAGGACACAATAGGACAACTCAGACACATAGTAGAAAGACAATGAAACACCAAAGTACCATTACTTGAAGAAAGCACAACAATACCTCAACAACTACTAGTGTTCAAAGATGATGTGTCAAGTCAAGTATCAGGTCGTGTCAAAAGTCAGTATTGTAAAAATCATCATTGTAAAATTTTAAGAGTCATTATTGTAAAAGAGCCAATCTTCCTAGAGTTGGAGAGACACTGTTGTGGTATAAGTGTCATTGTTGGATAATGTTATGGTTGGGTTGCAGGTAATAATGTGATTGGGTGCTTGGCCTAGCTCAATAAAATCATTGTGAATCATATTTTATCGAGGATCATTGTCCCCAGTATGGGAATCCAAACTCTAGTATTATTTATGATCATTATAGGGTGACAGGGAGGTGGTAGTTTGGTGCACGAAGTCACCTATAGGTTGGAGCCTGTGAACACTTCAGGGTGGTAGGTTGATCTAGGATGTTGAGGCTTCCATTCAATTGACTACTGAAGAAACGATGGAATTGGGGCGTCCTTCTAGTGGGAGCTGGAGAAGAATGCTTTTCTAGAATTCTAGGAAGTTTTACCTTTCATTTTAGTTGGGGATGAAGATTAAAGAATTTATTAGAAAAGCGTTGGATGGTTTTTGACTCGGAGGGGGTTTCCCACCTAAAATTCATGTGCCTATTGTGTTCTATTGTTTACTATTGTTACTGGATAGACATCAAGAATAATTGAAGATTTACTAATGCTATAAAAATATTTAAAAGTGATAATTGATAAGAAATATCGATTCACCCCCCCCCCAGTATTTCCAACACAAATAATTTTTTAGTGATTTGGAGGATAAAGATCTATGGATGCACATCAAGATGGTATATGATGGAAGGTACAATGCAACCAGGATCAACACAGTCACCTTTCAGAGGGATTTGAGCTCCCCTCTTAGGTTGAAGGATGTGATATTTGTACCGGGTTTAAAGAAGAATCTAGTTTACATCGTGGTGTTGGAAGATCAAGGCTAGGATGTGATATTCAAAAAAGGAAAGGAATTCGTGAGACACATAACCATGGGACAAGTGAAGTATATCAGAGTTTGAGTGAATAATGTCTACAAGCTGGATGTGGAAGACTACGCTGCTTTGAGCACAAAGGCATAAAAGGCGAAAAGACGAGATATTCACGAATTATGGCAAAGAAGACTTGACCATTTTCATGATGGAGCTTTGGAGATCATGCAACAGATCACCACAGGCCTCCCTAATGGATAACTAGAGTAGCAGGATACATGCAAAGAGTGTACCTTGGGGATGTACACAAAATCCACCTTCAATGATCCGGACAACAGGGCACATGCACTTCCTGAAAGGATCCACTCTGATGTTTTTGGACCTTTCTCGACAACCTCCACCGCTAAGCAGATGTATTATGTTATATTTTTAGATGTTTTCTCATGGAAATATTAGATTTTATTCATTCTGAAGAAAGACCAGACATTATCCAAGTTTTTAGAATTTAAAGCAATTGTTGAGAAAGAAACTTGCAAGAAAGTGAAGGCTCTCAGGAGTGATAACAGAGGTGAGTACATGTCAAATGAGTTTAAAATAAAATTTTGCAAAGGAAGGCATTCGATGGGATTTGACAGAACCCTACAACCCACAGTAGAATGGGGTTTTTGAGAGGAAGAACAAAAGTATTGTGGGAGTAGCAAGGGTGATTTTGCATGACCAAGGACTACCTCTGCACTTGTGGGCTGAAGCATGAAACACAACGGCCTATTTACAGAGCAAGAGTCCTCTTCAGATTCTTGGGATGAGTACACCAAAAGAAGATTTTTAAGGGAAGAAGCAAGATGTGTCACACTTTAGGTTCTTTGGAGCATCAATATATTTCCATGTCTCCAAGGAAGTAAGGATAAATCTAGAGTTGGCATCATAGTTGGGGATATTTATGGGACAAACTGATACACCTCAAAACCATTGGGTGTACCTTCCATCCCTCAGAATGATAGTCATTCGAAGGGATGTGAATTTCAATGAGGAAAAGGTAATGAGGTGTTCTCTGGAGAGGGAGCTTAAGTTGCATGAAGATCAGGAGATTTTGACTCCAAAGGAAGAACCTCAAGAATTTGTGGAGCAACCACAAGCATAGGAGTAGAGAGTGGAGACAACCACTCAAGCAGAGACATCTAAAGAAGGAAGGAAACAAACTAGGGAAGCTAACATATTATTGTAGGATTAGAGAGAAAATGTTGGAGCACTCACATGACAACGTAGGAAGAGGAGTTCACTGGATCGTTACACTCACTACATGGATCTAATGAATGAGATAGTAGAGACATAACCATCCTCATTCAATGAAGTAGTAGAGAAGCCTATATGGGTTGATGCTATGTTAGAGGAATATGATTCCATTATCAAAAACAATTTTTGGGAGTGGTCCCAAGATCAACAGAAAAATCAGTGGTAGGTTTGAGATTGATTTACAAGGTTAAACATGCATCAGACGAAAGCATAGAGAAGCACAAGCTCGGATTTGTGGCAAAGGGCTGCTCTCAAGTTGAATGGATTGACTATGAGGAGGCCTTTGATTTGGTAGCAAGGTACTCTTCCATCAGATCAATTCTTGCTCTCACTCCATAGATGGAATGGAAGATCCACTAGATGGATGTGAAGACAACATTCCTCAATGGATCTACTGAGGATGGGGTGTATATAAAATAACCTGAAGGTTTTGAGACCTTCGACAGAGAGTCCCATGTGTGCATACTCAAGCGAGCATTGTGTGTGTTGAAGCAAGCACCCCGTGCTTGGTACACCAAGATTGATAATTATCTCACTGGTTTGGGCTTCACCAAAATTGAAGCAGATGAAAAAATTTACCACATCTTTGTAGAAGGCAAACTGTTGATTATTGTCTTATATGTTGATTACTTTATTTTGACCGGTGATGAAAAAATTATCAGATCTCGTAAGGAGGACCTTGCAAGAGAGTTTTAAATGAAGAACAAGGGTCTCATGAACTATTTCCTTAGTTTGGAAGTATGGAAAGGAGAAGGGGAACTGTTTTTCTCTTAGGGAAAGTATGCCAACCAGATACTTCACAAGTTCCACGTGGAAAAATGTAAACCCATGGAGACTCATCTAGTGACCAACTAGAGGAAGTAGGATGCCACTTCAGGTGCAGAAGTGGATGCTACTGTGTACATGTAGTTTGTGGGTTCACAGATGTACCTTGTGAACGCATGACTAGACATGTGTTATGTAGTCAATTAGTTGAGTCAAACTATGGTTCGATCGACAAAATTATTTGGAGGGTTATTAAACATGTTCTAGAGTACCTCATATGCACTACATAGTTTCGACTATGGTACAAACAGACAAAGGGAGTGAAGCTATGTGGCTTCACAGATGCATATTAGGCAGGGATTCCATCAAACCATAAGAGCACATCAGGAGGAGTTTTTAGTATGGGGTCTGCAACGGTTTCTTAGTACAGTAGGAGGTGGAGATATATGGCACTCAGCTCAACAAAAGAATAGTACATGGTTGCTAGTCAAGCATCATGTGAGGAAATCTAGATGAGAAAGATTCTTGCTGGGTGATTTGGTCAGATTATGGATCCTATTGTGATTTACTGTGATAATCAGAGTTGCATAAAACTATCTAAAAATATATTTTTTTCATGATCGATCCGAGCACATGATATCTAGTATCACCATCTACGAGATTATGTGCAGAGGAGGATCATGTTGTTGCAATACATTTCGAAAAAGGAACAAGATGCAAACATTTTTACAAAAGCCTTGTCGAGAGGTAATTTCAAATTCCATAGAGGCATGATTGGGGTGGCAGATAATCCCTTTTTGCTAAGACGGAATGTTGAAATTGCAGCAAGAAAATCTAATTTTGACCTTACCTTGGTCAAACTAGATTAAAATTCAAATTTTAATTTCAATAGAATACTTGTAGGTAGTTAACTGAGGTGGCCTGACTATTTTCACTTAGTTAACACAATTAATTCGAGTTGGAGACACTTGATTTCAATTCAGTATGATTGATTGCTAAGTTAGAAAAATATATTTTAGTTAAGTTGAGTTATTTCCAGTTAAAAAAGTTCCAACTGTTGTAGAAACTAGTGGAAGGTCAAGTTGTGAAGTGTAACTTCAATCACACTCAGTGGTCATCTAGTTAACTGATCAATCAACCCAAAATAAGTTATGCATGCAGAGAATCCGAACTACCCAGTTGAGATTGGAGTTCAAGGGTAGTGTACTATAAATTTTAAACTAATCCAAGTTGTACGGGTGGTGCATGAAGTCAAAAGATGGGCCTACATGAATTCTGCAATCCAATTGAGGAATTTCCATAAAAAATAGGGGCTAATTCCCCAATGAAAAAAGGAAATAGGAGCTTGGAGGCTTGAAAATTTGGCTAAGTATTGGTTAGGTTCAGTCAGTTAGGAAGAGGATAGAAGATATAGGTGCACATTGTACTCAAGCTTGTGCAAACATATTGTATTGATCTAGATTCCTTGATTAATGAAATACATATAGTAAGGGGTTTTGATAAGTTGCTTTCCGCTAGATAAATCTATGTGCATGTGTGATGTTTCTTTTTTCATGTTAATGATTTGTGTTCTGGATCGTGAATTTTCTTCTACGAATCAGTAGAGTAGATTTTAGTCGTGCGATTTAGTAAATTTCTTGAGCTGTTTAGAATCTACACATTAATTTCTACAATGTGGCTAACTGAATACACTCATTTTAGTAAGGAAAAAATTGCATATGTGGAAAAAGGAGACCAAATGGTAGAGAATGTGGAGTTTGTTTCAATTTTAGTTTGAAATATTATCCAATGTTGCCTTAGGAGTAATTTTTAAAGAGATTTTGCATCCTTTATTTCGTGAATCACATTCTTTATTTCCTGGACGGTTTGGGAGTTTGAATGAAGCCTAAACTCCCTTGTCCCTAGAAAACTAAGGAAGACTTTCTGCAGGAGTCAACTCAACCCAGAAGAGGAGCCTGAAGTAGATTCCCGAAGTGTGTTTATTTTTCTTTGAAGAGTCCTGTTCATTTATCTTGAATGACGCCCTTTTGAATTTATTGAAACGGTTTTTTTTTTATTTGACAGATCCCTGAGGTCATATTATGGCATATATTGTGCTACACCTCTAAGTTTACTTACCCATATTGAAAATTTAAATGTTGGTGTAAATCTTGCATTTACACTGCCCAAGAATTATCCAAGCTTATACAAATACAGATTGGGCAAGAAGTGTTGATGATTGAAAGGGTACCAGTGGAGCAGCATCCTATCTAGGTGGTTGCCTTGTTTCATGGTTAAGAAAAAAGTAGTCTTCAATCTCGTTATCCACAACAAAAGCATAATATATTGTCGCAGCAGCTTGTTCTACTCAAGTTCTTTGGCTGAATCAAACTTTGCAAGATCTTCAAGTCAAATTTGATGAGCCTATTCCCATATTTTGCGATAACACCAGTGCCATAAATATCTCCGAGAATCATGTGATGCATTCCAAAACAAAGAAAACTCTGGTCAAATATCATTTCATTAGGGAGAAGGTCAGCGAAAATAATATCAAGCTTGAATGTGTTGGCACAAAGGAACAAATTTTTGACATCTTTACCAAACCATTACCTCATGAAGAATTTGAGTATCTTCGCCTACATCTTTGTATTCTCCCAAGTTCTCATTAGACTCATTCTCTTATATAACTAAGTAAAAAAAGGGGGAGTTGAGGTGTGTACAGGTCAGCAGGGTGACGTTTGTGAAGGTGAGTTACCCTTTGCCATTGATGACAAAGGGGGAGAGAATGTTGTATGAAGAGGTGTCATGATTGTAGGGGGAGTACTTGTGTTTCCATAAATTTCAAAGGGGGAGATTGTTCATGATCTCAGGGGGAGTACTTGTGTTTCCATCAATTCCAAAGGGGGATATTGTTCATCAATGGTTGTCATTGATGTCAACCCAAGCAGCACCAGGGGCTACCCTGATC
This sequence comes from Pinus albicaulis, assembly GCA_034641835.2. NCBI lineage: Eukaryota > Viridiplantae > Streptophyta > Pinopsida > Pinales > Pinaceae > Pinus > Pinus albicaulis. The sequence continues at coordinate 131,318,813 of CM076578.1, read as the reverse complement.
TTGCATGGGAATTTTGGCTTGAAAACTTACTCTATTCTAATTCAAGGATATTTTGTATGGTTTCTAATTATCGAGATGTTTCTGTTGATATATGGCACACCACGTAATTCTTCATAGTTTGAGAGATATCCGTGTTTGAAGTTAGTAACCCCAGTTAGTGGGCTAAAACCTCGTGGGGTTGTAGCATGACACTAATCATTGGTTGTGGTCATTGAATATTTAATAATTAATAATTATTTAAACTCCTAAAATCCCTCCAACATTCACTTATTTAAGATCCTCTAAACCTAAGCATTTATATAAATTGTGACCCTCGTATCCTCTTGATGCAAGGATTTCACTACTAAAAACAGGTCATCGTGGAATTATCGCTATAAATGTTTTTCTGTGAAGCTTTAGATGCTGAAAAAAAAACTCATTTGATCCGAAATATTGATGAAGTTCGTGACCTAATTTCAAATATTGGATCACTACATTTTTGAAGATATGATCTGAGGAAGTTAGGGTTTTTGCAGGCTCCTGAATTTCATGTAAAATAGGTGACCTTGGGAAAATCGTCATAACTGTCTCTCTAAGGATTGGATTAAAATTTTGTTCAATATGACAAAAATAGGATGGAATATAGTTTGTTGGATAGCGTTTTCAAGACCAAAGGTTGAAACAATGACACGTGGAACTTCGTACAAGTTCGCTTTACTAAACCAGTCTATAATTTGGCTATCATAGGAGATTCGGCATAAATATTTCTTGAAGGATACAATATTTTTCAAACCTACGGAGTTCGAAAGAGAACTCAAAGGGCTACCTTAGAACAAAATTTTAGACCTTGGTGATCTAAAATTACATAGATACATCAGATTCAATATCGAGCTTCTAGAAGGAAAGAAAAAATATGCATTCAAGGATATCTGCAGTAAGGAAAACACATCAACAGTAAAGTGTAAGTCTGCTACAACAAGGTATGTATGGTTAGTGTTTGAATTTTAATTTGAATATCATCGCTGAAATTTGTTTTTGTAGGACAATGTAAGTATTTTGTATGTATGTTTGATTAGGTTTTGTTAATAAATTTTGAACGTATTTACATTTGAATTTTGAATATTTATTTGACATATGGTTTATAGGACAGTGTAAGTATTTTGTTTGTATATTGGTTTGGCTCTTTTTAATTAATGCATGTGCAGGAAGGAGGACACAATAGGACAACTCAGACACATAGTAGAAAGACAATGAAACACCAAAGTACCATTACTTGAAGAAAGCACAACAATACCTCAACAACTGCTAGTGTTCAAAGATGATGTGTCAAGTCAAGTACCAGGTCGTGTCAAAAGTCAGTATTGTAAAAATCATCATTGTAAAATTTTAAGAGAGTCATTATTGTAAAAGAGCCAATCTTCCTAGAGTTGGAGAGACATTGTTGTGGTATAAGTGTCATTGTTGGATAATGTTATGGTTGGGTTGCAGGTCATAGTGTGATTGGGTGATTGGTCTAATTCAATAAAATCATTGTGAATCATATTTTACCGCGGATCATTGTCCCCAGTATGGGAGTCCACACTCTAGTCTTATTTTTTATCATTATAGGGTGGCAGGGAGGTGGTAGTTTGGTGCATGAAGTCACCTATAGGTTGGAGCCTATGAACACTTCAGGGTGGTAGGTCGATCTAGGATGTCGAGGCTTCCATTCAGTTGACTACTAAAGAAATGATGGAATTGGGGCATCCTTTTGGTGGGAGCTAGAGAAGAATGTTTTTCTAGAATTCTAGGAAGTTTTACCTTTCATTTTAGTTGGGGATGAAGATTAAAGAATTTATTAGAAAATCGTTCGATGGTTTTTGACTCGAAGGGGGTTTCCCACCTAAAATTCATGTGCCTATTGTGTTCTATTGTTTACTATTGTTACTGGATAGACATCAAGAATAATTGAAGATTTACTAATGTTATAAAAATATTTAAAAGTGATAATTGATAAGAAATATCAATTCACCCTCCCCCCCCCTGAGTATTTCCAACACAAATAATTTTTTAGTGATTTGGAGGATAAAGATATTTGGATGCACATCAAGATGGTATACGATGGAAGGTACAATGCAACCAGGATCGACACAGTCACCTTTCAGAGGGATTTGAGCTCCCCTCTTAGGCTCAAGGATGTGATATTTGTACCAGTTTTAAACAAGAATCTGGTTTACATCGTGGTGTTGGAAGATCATGGCTAGGATGTGATATTCAACAAAGGAAAATAATTCGTGAGACACATAACCATGGGACAAGTGAAGCCAATTAGAGTTCGAGTGAAGAATATCTACAAGCTGGATGTGGAAGACTATGCTGCTTTGAGCACAAAGGCATAAAAAGTGAAAAGACGAGATATTCACGAATTATGGCATAGAATACTTGACCATTTGCATGATGGAGCTTTGAAGATCATGCAACAGATCACCACAGGCCTCCCTAATGGATCACTAGAGTAGCAGGATATATGCAAAGAGTGTACCTTGGGGATGTACACAAAATCCACCTTCAATGATCAGGACAACAGGGCGCATGCGCTTCCTGCAAGGATCCACTTTGATTTTTGTGGACCTTTCTCGACAACCTCCACCGCTAAGCACATGTATTATGTTATATTTGTAGATGTTTTCTCACGGAAATATTGGATTTTGTTCATACAGAAGAAAGACCATACATTATCCAAGTTTTTAGAATTTAAAGCAATTGTTGAGAAAGAAACTTGCAAGAAAGTGAAGGCTCTCAGGAGCAATAACGAAGGTGAGTACATGTCGAATGAGTTTAAAATAAAATTGTGCAAAGGAAGGCATTCGATGGGATTTGATAGAACCCTACAACTCATAGTAGAATGGGGTTTTTGAGAGGAAAAAAAGAAGTATTGTGGGAGTAGAAAGGGTGATTTTTCATGACCAAGGCCTATCTCTACACTTGTGGGTTGAAGCATGCAACACAACGACCTATTTACAGAACAAGAGTCCTTAACAAATTCTTGGGATGAGTACACCAAAAGAAGATTTTTAAGGGAAGAAACGAGACGTGTCACACTTCAGGATCTTTGGAGCATCAATATATTTCCATGTCTCCAAGGAAGCAAGGATAAATCTAGAGTTGGCATCATAGTTGGAGATATTTATGGGGCAAACTAATACACCTCAAAACCATCGGGTGTACCTACCATCCCTCAGAATGATAGTTGTTTGAAGGGATTTTAATTTCGATGAGGAAAAGGCAATGAGGTGTTCTCTGGAGAGGGAGCTTAAGTTGCATGAAGATCAGGAGATTTTTACTCCAAAGGAAGAACCTCAAGAATTTGTGGAGCAACCACAAGCATAGGAGTAGAGATTGGAGACAACCACTCAAGCAGAGACATCCAAAGAAGGAAGGAAACAAACCAGGGAAGCTAACATATTATTGTAAGATTAGAGAGAAAATGTTGGAGGACTCACATGACAACGTAGGCAGAGGAGTTCACTAGATCATTACACTAACTACATGGATCTAATGAATGAGATAGTAGAGACATAACCATCCTCATTCAACGAAGCAGTAGAGAAGCCTATATGGGTTGATGCTATGGTAGAGGAATATGACTCCATTGTCAGAAACAATTTTTGGGAGTGGTCCCAAGATCAACAGAAAAATCAGTGGTAGGTTTGAGATGGATTTACAAGGTTAAACATGCATCAGACATAATCATAGAGAAGCACAAGCTCATATTTGTGGAAAAGGGGTGCTCTCAAGTTGAAGGGATTAACTATGAGGAGACCTTTGATTTGGTAGCAAGGTACTCTTCCATCGGATCAATTCTTGATCTCGCTCCATAGATGGAATGGAAGATCCACCAGATGGATGTGAAGACAACATTCCTCAATGGATCTTCTGAGGATGGGGTGTATATCAAATAACCTGAAGGTTTTGAGACCTTTGACAGAGAGTCACATGTGTGCATACTCAATGGAGCATTGTATGTATTGAAGCAAGCACCCCGTGCTTGGTACACCAAGATTGATAATTATCTCACTGGTTTGGGCTTCACCAAAAGTGAATCAAATGAAAAAATTTACCACATCTTGGTAGAAGGAAAACTGTTGATTATTGTCTTATATGTTGATGACTTTATTTTGACCGGTGATGAAAAAAATATCAGATCTTGCAAGGATGACCTTGCAAGAGAGTTCTAAATGAAGAATAAGGGTCTCATGAACTATTTCCTCAATTTGGAAGTATGGCAAGGAGAAGGGTAACTGTTTGTCTCTTAGGGAAAGTATGCCAACCAGATACTTCACAAGTTCCACATGGAAAAATGTAAACCCATGGAGACTCATCTAGTGACCAACTAGAGGAAGTAAGATGCCACCTCAGGTGACGAAGTGGATGCTACTGTGTACATGTATTTGGTGGGTTCACAGATGTACCTTGTGAACGCATGACTAGACATGTGTTATGTAGTCAATTAGTTGAGCCAAGCTATGGTTCGATCGACAAGATTATTTGGATGGTTGTTAAACATGTTCTAGAGTACCTCATATGCACTACTTAGTTTCGACTATGGTACAAACAGACAAAGGGAGTGAAGCTATGTGGCTTCACAGATGCATATTAGGCAGGGATTCCATCAGACCATAAGAGCACATCAGGAGGAATTTTTAGTATGGGGTCCGCAATGGTTTCTTAGTACAGTAGGAGGTGGAGATCTATGGCACTCAGCTCAGCAAAAGAATAGTACATGGTTTCTAGTCAAGCATCATTTGAGGAAATCTAGATGAGAAAGATTCTTGTTGGGTTATTTGGTCAGATTATGGATCCTATTGTGATTTACTATGATAATCAGAGTTGAATAAAACTATCTAAAAATCTTGTTTTTCATGATCGATCCAGGCACATGATATCTAGTATCACCATCTACAAGATTATGTGCAGAGGAGGATCATGTTGTTGCAATACATTTCGAAAAAGGAACAAGATGCAAACATTTTTACTAAAGCCTTGTTGAGAGGTAATTTCGAGTTCCATAGAGGCATGATTGGGGTGGTAGATAATCCCTTTTTTGCTAAGAGGGAATGTTGAAATTGCAACAAGAAAATCTAATTTTGACTTTACCTTGGTCAAACTAGATTAAAATTCAAATTTTAATTTCAATAGAATACTTGGAGGTAGTTAACTGAGGTGGCATGACTATTTTCACTTAGTTAACTCAGTTAATTCAAGTTGGAGACACTTGAGTTCAATTCAGTATGATTGATTTCTAAGTTAGAAAAATATATTTTAGGTAAGTTGAGTTATTGCCAGTTAAACAAGTTCCAACTGTTGTAGAAACTAGTGGAAGGTCAAGTTGTGAAGTGTAACTTCAATCACACTCAGTGGTCATCTAGTTAACTGATCAATCAACCCAAAATAAGTTATGCATGCAGAGAATCCAAACTACCCAGTTGAGATTGGAGTTCAAGGGTAGTGTACTATAAATTTTAAACTAATCCAAGTTGTACGGGTGGTGCATGAAGTCAAAAGATGGGCCTACATGAATTCTGCAATCCAATTGAGGAATTTCCATAAAAAATAGGGGCTAATTCCTCAATGAAAAAAGGAAATAGGAGCTTGGAGGCTTGAAAATTTGGCTAAGTATTGGTTAGGTTCAGTCAGTTAGGAAGAGGATAGAAGATATAGGTGCACATTGTACTCAAGCTTGTGCAAACATATTGTATTGATCTAGATTCCTTGATTAATGAAATACATATAGTAAGGGGTTTTGATAAGTTGCTTTCCGCTAGATAAATCTATGTGCATGTGTGATGTTTCTTTTTTCATGTTAATGATTTGTGTTCTGGATCGTGAATTTTCTTCTACGAATCAGTAGAGTAGATTTTAGTCGTGCGATTTAGTAAATTTCTTGAGCTGTTTAGAATCTACACATTAATTTCTACAATGTGGCTAACTGAATACACTCATTTGAGTAAGGAAAAAATTGCATATGTGGGAAAAGGAAACCAAATGGTAGAGAATGTGGGGTTTGTTTCAATTTTAGTTTGAAATATTATCCAATGTTGCCTTAGGAATAAGTCTCTAAACAAACATGGGATATAAATGCAGTAGACTTTTTAAAGGAGACTATAATGTATAAAAGAAGTGGTCATGGATAAAGTGAAACTACGAATGGAATTAGAGGTAACATTAGATAGAAGAGGCTATGCAAGAATAATATGAGCTTTAGTATTATAAAAGTTTTGACGTCTAAAATGAAACTCCTAAGGATGATAATAAACGAATAACCAAATAATTAAACAAGAGTTATAAAATTTCAAAGAGAAAGTAAAAAATACTTTTCTAATCATATTTTTGACATATCTCCTAATAGATTTACTCAAATTTTAAGAGTAAGCACTTGTTGCATGAATAAATAAATTTCAACATCTTATGCATTCTTATATCTATTCTGGTGGATCTATTTTGTTATTTTTGAAGTTAGGGGTTTTTTCTTTGATCTACAAGCTATAGGAATTTAACCTCCACGAATATTTTAGAATATTCTTAATAATAATTGCACATCCAAAGTTGAGATTATAAACAAGTGTCATGTAAAATCAATGGTATTGATAAGTCATAATATTGACCCATAATATTGTAACAAAACTTTTTTACAAATTAAAAATCTTCATACTTAAACTAGAGTAGAATCTTACTCTCTCTTTATATATAATATTCTTTTTACAAATAATTATTTTATAATAAATAACAATAATAATAATAATAATAATTTAAAATATAATTATAACATAATTAATTTTTAAGAATTTTTTGAAGCTTAATAATTTAGGTTGATCTAAGTTGTATCATGAAATAGGAACTGTTATGACTGCACTAGTATTATACTGAGCATACAATTGATTGAGTGTCCAAAGCCCTCGACTCTTAAAAATTCTTAAATGTACTCTTTAGCCTATTTGGTTTTAGTGAAAATTATTTGTAAGTCAATGATATAATATTTAAATTTGATCCTTCTTAATATTTAAGAAATTTGACATTAAAATTTATTTTAATTAATTAATTAAACAAAATATATTATATATTAATTAATTAAATTAAAAAAATGAAATATATATAATTATTTAATAAAAATAAAATAATAATATAATTAAATAAAATACTATATAAAAAATAGTAAAATTAAATTAATAAGGAGAGAATCATGACATATCAATATCTTCTTCGTAATATATCTTCGTGACACAAAGAAAAGTAGTAATTTTGTCATTGAATTAATGAGACACTATAAAAACCAGTCAAATTAAATTAATATTGAGAGAATCGTGACATATCAATTTCTTATATCTTCTTGACACAAAGAAAAGTAATCATTTTGTTAGTCAAATTAAAATGGAAATTTTTGTTATATATGACTATTTTATTTTGTCATATAGAAAATGCATGGCAGAGATTATCAATATCCTTATTGAAATTAAATTTCTCCGTTGTTGTCACAAGTTCCACTACTGCAACACACTTTCTTGTATCGCACTAAAAAACAGGCACTGCAATGGATCCACACACATTGTATTCCTGTGCGTCTTTCACTCTCAAATACTCATTTTGATTGTAAAACTGCAAGTTTGGAGTCCATTCTGGCATTCTATGCATAAAAACCTGGCCAGGAAGCCCCAGATCTTTTTTTTTTCAGAAGAAAAAAAACGTTGTATATTAGGTGAAAATATAGCAGTACATATTCAACATCACATCGTTGATGTAGATACAGCAAGGATATCCAGATTTCCAACAACAATAACAAACATCCTGAATAAGGATATTCGATGTATGTGGCAGGCAGAATTACGGGTGGTATACCAACCCCAAAACAGATGATCAGAGAATCCCTGTTATCATTATAATACATACCGGTGAGATCATAAGCATCATAATAGTAATATAGAGGCTAAGTATGTATAGAGAAAACAAAACCAGGGAGGTGAAAACCACTAAACAACCCGGCTATGTAGAACTACCAGAAACTGCATACATCCACCCGAAACAAAAGAAAACCCATAGAAATAGCCAAGACCGCATAGAGATGACAAAAATTGACAACTTTGCTGAGAGTAGCTAATAGTAACAGGCTCGCTTGTAATTATGAGCAACACAGCAAACCCGGATCTACCTCAGAGCCCTATTTATTCTATCTGGATCTACCTCAGAGCCCTATTTATTCTATTGAATATTCTAACATGGCCCCTAGGTGGCGTGGTTTAGCACCCTGCATGCATGCATGCTCTATTATGTTATGGAGGAGGTGAGGCATGTTGCCCTCATGGGAGGGCCCACACAGTTATCGAGGTTTCTTTTATTTTTTTATAATCACTTTAATGAATTTCATATAGTTATTATTTCTTATTTATGTTTGCAAAGTGCTATCATGGCGTAGTATAATTCTTATTTCTACTTTTGCAGGGTAGTGCAGATACTGTAAGGTTGTTGTGAACTTTGCATAAAAACCTTCTGTGGAACTTCCAGCATATGGAGCAGGATAGTCAGTTGAACTCCATTAGAATACCTTGGCAACCAAAGAGGGAATTCTTGGGATAATCTAGCTTCACTAAAAATAATAATAATACAGCAGGAGGACCATCATATGGATATCCAAGAATTCAAACACTTACTGCAGTTGCTACTGGAAGTACTAGGGATCTATATGCAGCATTCTGGAACTGCTACATGACACATTAAAAAGATCTAGCCAACGGATCATTATCTGTTCAATACTATGGTGTTAAATATACTAATTTTATAGGCCTTTATGTCAATTTCTGGAGAGTATGGACCCTGGAATAAAAGTTTTCCAGTCCTGTCTATGTTATATTTTATAATCAGCTTTATGGGCACTATGGGTGCTAGAAAGACACCAACTCTTATATGTACTGGGATATCTTATTTGAGAATCTACATTTTTCTTTTACCTCAGAAAAATATAGATATTCTCATAAAGAATTAAAACCTGAGTGCTTCACGAAACAAGCCCCGAGGAACTGCACTGCAAAGTGCCATCTCCCTTTGGCTTGGTCGCAAGGTCTAAGGAAAACGATCTTGCAAAATTCCCATGGACATACACTCGACCTTGCACAATTTCAAAACTCATGTCACACAGTTGGCATAGACAACAATGAGAATTTAACCCAGGTGGATGGCTTATTACTCCATTGACTGAACAGTGAACCAATGCCCATGGGCCGAAACAAAATTGTTCGAGTACACATTTAGCGCCGAAATGAAGAAATCTATGGATGTTTCACTGCAGATAAATAGAAACTATGAAAATAAGAAGCGTTTCTTAATATTTCTTAGCTGCTAACATATATAGTGTCAATGACTTGAAACTTGGCATGAAATAAGTTGGATATTGTTTTGGGTTTTACGTGAACGAGATATACTCTCTCTCTCAGAGGCGCTACTTTGCACCACTTTTTGATAACATTTTTTGAGTTTCCCAGTTCATTTTTTATCAATTGTCAAGAAAGCGGGAGGAGAGAAAGAATTAAGTGTAGAAATAGAAGTACGGAATTGGGCTTGAAAGCTTTCAATCGAACCAGATTGATAACTTGAAACAGCAGAGTAAGCAAAGCTATATACGGTAGCACCAGCAAAGCTAACAACCCTTGATCCAGAAGTTGATCTTGAGTTTGATCTTGCTTGATGTTTGATCCAACTTGAGGTTTAGTAGATTCTTCTATTCCATATCCTTCAATAGTAGAAAATCTAGTAGCAAATTCAAAAGCACCCAGAGCAAATCCAGTTGCAGGAGCATCATCATTCGGAAACGGTTATTTGGACACGGGATTCCCAACAGCATTATTGGATCTGACATGATTATTCCTAGCATAATTAATCATTCCCAACATTAGAATCATCATCATTCCTGGTATTATCAAAACCAACATAATTTCCAGTAACATTAGTAGTACAAGCCAAGCCAAAAAGTAGAGTATTCATACTTTTCAACAAATATAGCACGCCTTTTGACAGAATGGAGGAATTGTTAGCATACCAAACTCGCGACTATAGAGCTTGAGGTGTTGTCTTCTGGATCCATCAAGCCATAAACCCGGCCATGAACCTGTTTACCCTTAAAAATAAATCCATCCTCATTGATGAACACAAAATTCAACAATGCAAACCAGCATCTTGACATACAACTCTGCTGCTCCAACTCTGGGTGGCTCAAGGCAAAGACTAGTTGCCTTGCAACCATTCTTGTTATTAATAATAGCAGCAAGGTTTTCCATGATAGATATTTTTCATCTTTTATTATTAATAGTAGTAGCAAGGTTTTTCTTCGCAATGTTTTTGGTTTTTTTTTATATATTTATTTATTTAGTGTTGTTATTAATATTAAATTTAGTCTTTTTTTTTTAAGATAGATGTGTTTATTTTGGAATAGATTTTTAGAATTTTTATTTAATTATTAATAATTATTAGATGAATGGTAGAAATTTAATCTCCGTGAAATATTCTAAAATATTCGTTGTAATATACACCAATCAAAGATTGAGATTTATTTTCAAAATAGTTATGTCATTCTAATTAAATTGATGAATTAAAAAAAATATCATATATGAATTGAGTTTTTGCTTTTTTTAGCATGTCGTGTAGATATGCCATAGTATTCATCTATGGATTTTGTAACAAAGCACATTTACTAATTAAGAATCTCCATCTTAAAGTGAGGGTAATTTTCATAGTTAAGAATCTTGTTCCATGTTTTCTAAATGTATATATGTTTAACTATGTGAATAGGCTTGCCTATTTCATAATAGGTCTTCCACAATTTTAATTTAATTATCAATAATTATTAGGTAGATGGTATAGATTTAACCTCCATGGAATATAGAGTACAATAATTTATAAGTAAGAATTTATATTTCATAATTGGTCTTCCAAAATTTTAATTTAATTATCAATAATTATTAGGTAGATGGTACAAATTTAACCTCCTTGGAATATGGAGTACAATAATTTATAGGTTAAGAATTGTCTAGATTTTCTTATTGCTGAATCAATTCAGGATTCCACTCAGTTACTACGTCGTACTTCGCGCATGTATTGAATTTGGTCAATCGCGACAACCACTCCTGTAGCTCAGTTGAAAAAGAACAAAATAATATCTCATGAACTTTTGTATAGATGTACTTTTATACCCACTCTTCATCAGATAGCTTAGTACTTCGATTCTCTTGGAGCATGAAATCAAGGATCTTTCTATCCAACCAATCTTGCAATTCATTCCACGAAGGGTGCCACAACATCAAATCTACCTCAAAATGATCTCAGTCCCGGCCATAGAACCATTTTTTGGCTTTAGGGGTCCTGACCCAGGTTCAGAGTTTATCGCGCAACCAACAAACCCTCCAACTACTGGCCCTTTTGGCAATGACTGTCTTGCGCAGGTCAAAGTCTCACTCGAAGCAGTATGGGGGGGTGTTGGAACCAGGTTTCAACACCCTGAGGAAGAAAATAATGTAGTGGCCCTAAACATATTGATTACAGACTTATACAAATCTTAATAGATATGCACAATTATCACATAACGGAACTGCAAATTACTTCATCACAGATATATATCATAACAGAACCAAATCCAGATCTATATAATGCGCAATCACTTTAGCAGATTCATCCACGTACTCAACCGTCAATATAACTTCATGCATAAATAACAGAGGTATTCGAGCAAATACAAGTAATAAAAATAGAAGTAGAGCGATCTTAAGACATAAACAGTAAGCAAATAACTCAGCTAGATAACATAGTTCTTTCGCCAAAATTAGTCCTTGTATTAGATTCAAAGAAATTCAGTACATCATACTTTCCCTTACACTTTACCCTTCCGCGCACATAGCCAGCAGAGTCCGTACACATGCAGGAATAGGTCTCCACGCACACAGCCAGCAAGAGCCTTTCTACCCAACCCAGACTTAACCCTTACAAAAAGTGTTACAGACACATAAACACTTAGATCCAAAACATGAATAATTATTTTCTACTTCCTTAGACTTGATCTATTTATTTATATCCAATCTAGTGCACAGATACTATGGACTCAAACCATGGTTTGATACCCATAGTTTACCCTCAATCCCTTTTACATAAAAGACATACTTGGACCTGCCCCAAAGCCCCTTGACCTATCCGTGCAGCGTGCATATACAAAACTTATACAAAAAGATATCGAAAAATGTGGCCCAGGGGACCTCGCTCCAATAGGGTTGGAAGGGGATCAAATCTCTTTTCACTCTATAATATTTTTGTATCTCAAGACATTTTATCCCTCTCAGTGCTTGGTGGATCCAGATTTAAGATGGATCTAGGTTGGTATTTTACCCAATATTTATTACTACTCCCGCCTAGTAAAAGGTGGTGAGGTGTGACACCACCACGTATTGTAAATAATTACTTTTAATGTTGAATACTTGGATATTTACCAAGTAAAGTGAAATGTTGGAATGGTGAGTAATATTAAATAATTCCTTTGTTTAAAGGAATTATGTTGAGTCCTAGAATTTAGGGAAGGGAACCTAGTAACTCTTTGTTACCATACAATTATCAGCTATGCGCAGTCATCTCTTCTTTCCTATTTCCAGAGAGGGTAGGAAACTATGGAAGGAAAGAAAAAGAAGGGAAAGAAAAAAAAGGCAAGATGTTGCTTGAAGGAGTATTACTAAGCTGGACTACAGCTAGTGGAAACTCTAGAACCCGTAAAAATTTTAGGTTGGACTCATAAGTCTTGATGCCAATGAATTCAACTAAGTAAATTGTTGAGTAACTATTTTGGAACAGATGAGCTCAGGGGGAGAAACAAGACATAATCATCAATTTCTCATCAATAGAATCGAGTGGTCCCACCTATAAATTCTTGGGCTAACGAATAAGTATTTTTACATACAGTTTAAATGCAATTTTGTTTCTATGTAAATTTAATGTTAATTAGAACTCAGTAAATACAAAGTACAACTTGTGTTTTCTTTGAGAATGTAAGTTATATTTTTCAGTATTGTGTCAATATGTGGCCAGGAGGCTAAGTCATAATAATTTTCCCAGAAAGGATCTTTTTCTTCATAAATCACTTGTGGTCAAATATATATTCATTTTCATTGGAAGCATGGAAGCTAGATAAAGGAAAGATAAATAAATAAATAATTTAATTGTCTTTTTCCACAGATGATCTGAAATCGACAGGATTGATTACTTGCACAATTGACTAAGGAAGCATTTATGTGAATGAATGAAGGGAACTGAGTTATTTTTATGCCTTAAAAATAAAATTTATGGATAGAAAAGAATAATAGACAGAAAAAATAAAGATGCAATCAAATCAAACATTGATTACAGAGTTCATCCCTCTTGGACTACGTCTTTGGATCCGCTTCCAAGTGGGTGTATGTTTTATTAGGAATGCTCCATAAATGTTCTTTACATGAAAATTCACCAACTGAATTGTGCACACAGACACTACTGTTACTGTAAAAAACAACCCCTCTGTCTCATCTTTCCAATGCGTGTCTTCGTTCTCCAAAAGGCCTAAGGACGCTCAAGTTACGCCCAAAAGAGCATTTACAGGCATGAATAAAACTTTGATGTTGAAGCTCACTTTTCACTCCCTAACTCACTGGTGCAATGGAAAACTCTTTTATAAGCCTCGTGCAGGTTCCAAGGTCAAACCTCCCAGGCTATACAAGGCAAGTTGTTGGTTTTAGGTCGAATTACCTAGTCCTCAGTGCAATGAGTTTTTAACAAAATGTAAACCTTAGCATAGCACAACAAACCACCTTATCCAAAGTTTGTTTGGCGCATAATTTATTTACATGGCACATAGAAAGTGCATTAAACTTAAGGTTGATATATTTATTAACCAAAGACTTTAATACCCAAATTGGTGGATACATTAGTCTTGTGCATATGGTTATAACCGAAGGTCTAACATTGGACCAAAAAATTTGCAATTAAAACAACCAAACCATGTCATTTAATTAACTCCGGCAGTGATGTGAAATAATTGGAACCCCATAGAAGTCAGATGGTTGGCATCCACATGGAATTTATGATGCAGTGCATCCTCCGATGATCTCGACCTCAACCCATGACTTCGGTGTTGAATATTCGTGCCACATATGTGCCACCTTTGCCACCTGCACGTGTGTGTTGATGGGTATAGAATTTTTTGCGATAATTGTTGAACCTTTCTGATGTGTTGACTGGACCACATGTAAATATTCCTCCATCGGACTTTGGTGAATGCTATATTTCCACATAAGTTTGTTAAACCATAGGTTTACTCCACATAAATATTCCACACTATTTGCATAACCCATGGTTTTTGAAACCATATACAACTCCGCTCAATAACATTAATACACTAATGCATTTGATATGTTTAATCATATGGTTTTTATATCATATATTTATTTAACCTTTTGCGCCCACCTTATAACATAATAACATATGATATGCACTATAGTTTCATTACCTTAGGTTTTTTACCCTAAAGGTTTTACCATATCACATTTGCACCATAACATGTTAAACATATATCCCTTGCGCCATGAACCTTAGGTTAATAGTTGACATTAAAAATGTGCCATAGCCATATTAATGCACCCCTACTATAAAATATCAACCAAAACCTAAAATCTCACCATTCAACCTGAAGACTTGCACATGTTAATGAAATGTGAACCTTTTGAATGCATTTACTGGAACCTTTCCATGTGTCAAGTAGTGGGAACGCCACATGGCCAGTAAGGCCCCTTCTGCACATGTTCACCACAAAATTCAATGGGCGATTTCTCCTTCATCCAGAGACCACATGAGAAACCGAAAGTACCCCCAGATTCAGAACAACGGGCTCTACTTCTTGGCATTATTTCCAGAAAGAGCTGAACCCTTTAAACTTGTAGAAACTGGAGGATCCTCCTGGATCAATAGAGGTATTCAAAAATACTAAAGGAGGCATCGATTTCTAAAGGAAACTGTAGAAAATGCAAATCATGAGAGTAATAGGAAATATTGTATAATTGAAAAAAGGTTATATTCAGCATCTCAAATAGTCAAGATGTATTCACTGCACACATGAAAGATTAGAGTAGGATCTAGGTGAACTATTCTAAATGTGTAATCATCCAATTCAAATAGCATGCATTGATAGATTCTAGAAACTCATAAAAGAAACAATACCTTGACCGATTGAAGGCATGTTACATCTAAAAAAGGAAATCCATAAGTTTGGCCGGGATTGGATAAGGGTTACTACCTACATTTATTGGTGAAGGCCAATTGATTATGGATAACTGAGAGAATAATTCTGAGTAGGGATTAATCCTATTGGACCACCAAAGCAATAGAAATTAAAGTAACTTAAAAATAGAAAAGACAGAACCATGAATTACTGAGCTATTTCACAAAACCTTCTCATGGAAATGCTACTAAAACATTTATACGAATTTTAATTGCCGAGTATAAGCTAAAAATGAAAAAGAATTGCTACAACCATTCAAATGTCCAGTAGCTCTGCAATATTCCACAATATGCAGCATAGAACCATAAACGCCTGTGATATATAAATAAATTTTCCATTAAGCATTGAGACTTGAATACCAACATACAACAAGATATGAAACCCTTGATTATAGATACGAGAGGTTGGAGTAACCCTTGGGGTAGTTAAATCACGATATCGTCGAGGGTATCATAGTAATAAATTGTTAAATAAAAACTGAGTTGTGGATAATTTCACGGACATGGATACACGCAAAATGTCAAAACAAAAACCAAAGGGCCAAAGTAAAGCATGTATCATTCCAGCAAAACCTAGGTATAGGAAAGAACATAAAATTTAAAACAAGCGAGCATGTAGACCTTAACCTATTATGGTTTTAACATAATAACCCTTAACTGGCATGAACAGATAACCATAACAAACCCTCAAAGAAAAATAAATAATGTGAGCACCTAGAGGTTTAGGAGAGGATACCTTTGAATGCTGATATAGAAAATTCCAAAGAAGTGCTCTCACCGAAAACGGACAATTCAGGGTCGCGACAATGAGCCTGAAAACCACACATTACATATTTAGCAAGTATCTTGGAGCAAAATTCTGAGATAAATACAGAAGTATGGGAAAATCTCTAATGGAAATCACCAAGAGTTACACTGGAGGAAAGGCCAAACACTGTTCTTGCATTCATATAACAAATCATAAATGATAGGTCAACAAGCAACGACTGAAAATAGTTAATGCATTTTTACACAAAAAGTTGAATGATGAGTTCAAAACAAAAGGGTGTTACCTCTCCCCGGCTGCTACAGAAATGATGAGACTACCCTTGAAGCCAAACGCGATATATCCTTATTTATTTTCCACATGCCGACATACTCCGAGTAAGGTAAAAATCATAACCAAGAGTGAATTTCTCAAGAAAACCTCTCTGCAATATTGCAACGATGGAGAGAGAGGAGGAGGGAAGATCAAAACCGGGTATTTTTCTAATCACCAAGAATATCTAAGTAGCATTGGATGATTGGGCATGAAGATCAATGGAGACGTGAAGTTGAAGTGTCTTCTCGTAGAGGAAATGGAAAGTTCAAGAACCTGGGCCAGACAAGAAATCAAGACTAGCTAGCCTCCAATACCTATCAAATATAAATTATATGTATTTCCAAGTGCTAAATTATATATATATATATATATATATATATATATATATATATATATATATATATATACATGTACCAATTTTGGGTTTCGACAACACTATTTTATAAGACAATAAATTAGATCTAATTCCTAATGTATAATGTGAGTAGGGAAATCTCAATGTTATGGCTTATGATTTTTCTACGTAATTGTTTTTCTTTTTTTACTATGATATTTAATGTAAATTGGTTAGAGGTTGTTACAAGTGGTATGAGAGCCTTGGTTGCTACATTGAGGCCTGTATGGACTCACGTGGAATAATAAATGTTATTATTATGCACCGAGAAAAAAATACAGCCCAGTATGAGATGAGCAGCGAGGAATTTCCCACAAGGAGGAACATATGAAGGAACCAAACATATGCCTCTGCCAGAACCTAACTCAGAAATGTGGGTTCAAATGGGGGGAGAAAACCAAAAAACAAATGCAATGTTACTAGAGACTGTACAATAATTACAAGCATAAATGATGAATCTGAGGGTGAATAATGAAAGGATGCGGTTGGAACAGGAAAAAATTGTGAAAAGCCTCTCCAACAGACAAAACTAGAGAAATCCAAATCCCATTCAAGACGAAGTGAACAGAGGGGAGTTTCATAGACAACGGGAAAATAACCCAGAATTTTTCGACCTAATAATTTTTTGGGAGGAAAAGGGATTAAGCATCACAAGGTTGAGTTGCAAGGGTAATTCAAGAAAATCAAGCCCCCGAACTATGATGGAGAGGTAGAGAGGGAAACTAGAGCATGGCTAATCAATATGAAAAATTAATTTCAAATATATGAGTATGATGATAATATGAAAGTGAGATTGGAAGTGTATTGGTTGCAAGGTAAGGCCACCTTATGGTGGGAAGAAATTAAAAAAAATCGAGGAATTAATGAGCAGGATGTTACTTGGGAACAATTCCAAAAGCATTTTAAATACAAATACTTGACCCAGTGTTTCTATGACGAGAAAGTAAAAGAATTTCACAACTTAAAGTTGGGAAAATAGTCCATAGAAGAGTTCATAACTAAGTTTACCTATCTGTTAATATATGTCTGTTATATCCATGAAGAGAAAGCCAAAGTATAGTGGTTTACCAGCAACTTACCCCTTTCATGAAAGAGAAATTGAAGTTAGACAATCCAAAGAAAATGGATGAAGCCATTCGAAAGGCTCAGATTTGTTACCACCAAATGAAGCAGAAAGGGGATGGCACTAAGGGCTGGTTAAATAAAAAGGGGCAAAAAAATTTCTCAGAACATCAAAAGTATGAGTACTGGAAGTAAGAAGGTAAATAGGAAAATGTGAAGTCGGCCTTCCAGTAAAAATCTACAGAATTTGATATCTCAAAATGAAAGCATACAGACAGAAACATATAGCAAACCAAAGTCTAGCCAAGCTTTGAAACCCCCTTTGCAGTGTTGGGTTTGTGGGGATCCCCACTACTACAAAAATTTCCCTCATTGAACTAGGATAGAACTAGTTGCTAACATTCAAGAGGCCTCTACCTTCGGTGAGGTGGCAAGGAGTATACATAGGAACAATGCAACCTTAGAAAATCATCAGGCAGAATATCAAACTGCAATGGTGGATATTGAAGGTAAGATAGCCAACCATCATGTGTCCATTTTGATAGACCAGGGTGCAAACTTAAGTTATATTAATAAAAAAATAGTTGATTTATGACATATGCAAAGTGTGAAAGTTAAGAATCCTTGGGTATTGCAACTAGCTACAGGAGCTAAGAGGAGAGTAACCACAAAGGTTAAAGATTTTCTGATTGAAATAGTTGAATAATAGATTAAATAAAATTTAAACATGCTACCATTAAGTTCATATGATGTGATGATAGGCATGTATTGCTTAGAAAATAATTGGACCTTAGTCAATTGTAAGGATAAGACTAGTAATTTCCTTACTGATGAGGGTATTAGAAAATAAATCCAAGGTATTAGAAGGGAAGTCAAGTTACGCCCCATTTTAGACCATCAATTGGGAAACTACGTACGCAAAGGCTTCTAAATTTATGTTGTTCAAGTGGGTTATACTAATTCTAAAGAAAAGGTACCTACTCTAGAAAGCATACCAGTCATTCAAGAATTTGTGGATGTCTTTCGAGAAAAGATTTTGGGACTACCCCCTCAAAGAAATATTGATTTTACTGTACAATTAATGCCTCAAGCTACCCTAGTATCAAAAGCCCCTTATAGAACGAGGAACCCTGAGTTGATAGAGTTGAAAATGAAACTCCAGGAGATGTTAGATAAGGGCTACATTCGTCCCAGTGCATACCCTTGGAGAGCTCCAGTTTTGTTTGTTAGAAAGAATGATGGCATGCTTCACTTGTGTATTGATTATAGGAAACTAAATAAGTTAAAAATTAAGAACAAATACATGTTGCTAAAAATTGATGATCTATTCAATCAAGTTAAGGGTGCTACTGTATTATCAAAAATTGATTTACGATCTGGAGATCACTAGATATGCATAAAAGATGAAGACATTATTAAAAAAATGTTTAAAATGCAATATGGCCATTATGAATTCATGGTTTTTCCATTCAGACCCACCAATGATCCAACATCGTTTATGAGCCTAATGAATGGTATTTTCCACTCGTTCCTGGACAAGTTTTTTCTCATTTTCATTAACGATATCCTATTGTACTCTAGAAATCTAGAAGAACATAAGGAACACCTCCTGATAGTATTGCAAACCTTGACAAAAAACCAATTTTATGCTAAATTTAGCAAGTGTGATTTCTATCAGGATCAAATTCATTATTTAGGACATATCGTTTCCTATGAAGGTATAGCAGTGAACCCAGAGAAAATCAAAGATATAATGGAGTTGTCGGTTTTGAAAAATGTAGCAAATATACACTCATTTATGGGCTTATACGGATACTACCGTCACTTCATTGAGTGGTTTTCTAAAGTTGCGGACCCTATAACTTTCTTGCAAAAGAAAGGAAATTTTTTTAAGTGGTGAGAATAATGTCAACAA
Source organism: Pinus albicaulis (assembly GCA_034641835.2). Classification (NCBI taxonomy): domain Eukaryota; kingdom Viridiplantae; phylum Streptophyta; class Pinopsida; order Pinales; family Pinaceae; genus Pinus; species Pinus albicaulis. The sequence continues at coordinate 131,299,076 of CM076578.1, read as the reverse complement.
AGTTTAGAGTTTTTGAAACACTTACTCACCACATCCCCTATGTTGAAAATTGCAGATCTAAGAAAGGAATTTATAGTTTGTACATATGCTTGTCAAGAGGGTGTAGGGGGAGTTCTAATGCAAGATGGTAAGGTAATTTCTTATGAATCTCATAAGTTAAAGGAGCACGAGAAAAGATACATTTCTTATGATTTAGAACTAACAACTATAATCCATGCTCTGAAAGTATGGAGACACTATTTTCTAGGAAAAATATTCCTATTGATGACATACCAAAGTAGTTTAACAAGCTTCTTTAAAAATTCTAGCCTGAAGGCATGATAGGCTAGATGGACTGTGTTTTTAAATGAATTTGATTTTTAAATCAGGCACCTTAAAGGGAAAGTGAATCGTGTAGTCGATGTGTTAAGTAAGAGACTGCATCAGGTATACAATATCTCATATAGCCAAGTAGAATTTGAATTTTATATGAAAATTAAAGAAGCCGCTCTGAAAGATCCAGAATATGAATATCTGTGGAAGAAAGCTAAGCAAGCACAAACCTCTAGGAAACAAATTGATTATCGCATCAATAAGCATAATTTTCTTATTTTAAAGAAAACATATATGTTCCAAATCAGTTAACAATTAAACAATTGTTATTAGATGAATTCCATCGAAGCCCCTATACTGCTCTCCTCATATACCCAAATTATTTTCTATAGTTAAAATAAATTATTATTGGCCTGGAATGAGGAAGGATATTGCAGAATATTTAATAAAATTCCTAGAATGTGAGTTGCTTAAAGTGTAGCATCAATACCCTGCTGGTTTGTTACATCCATTACCCATTGCTAAGTGAAAATGGGATATGATTACCTTAGACTTCATAACCAAGTTACCTAGATCTAGGATAAAAAATTATTCTATCATGGCGATGGTGGATAAATTGAGCAAAGTGGCTCATTTTATTCTTGTTAAATCCACTTACCAAAAAAATCAAGTCGCAGATATATTTATGAGAGAGATATTGAGATTACACAGCATGGCTAAAGTCATAATTTATGATCGGGATGAAAATTTCACGTCTCCATTTTGGAAGGCATTCTTTACAGGAATGGGTACTCAAATTCGCTATAGTGCTACTTACCACCCATAAACAGATGGTCAAAATCAGCGAGTAAATCAAATTATTGATGACATGTTACATATGTATGTAATGCAACAGCCAAGCAAGTGGGAAGGTTATATTCATTTAGTGGAATTTTCCTATAACAATGGTTACCACTAGTCATTAAAAATGAGCCCATTTGAGGTACTATATGGGAGGAGATGTAGAATACCCTCCAATTGGAATAGTTGTGAGAATAAAATGATCTCAGGACCTGACATGTTAGAAGATATGGAAAACATGGTGAAAAAGGTATGTCAGAATCTAAAGGTTGCTCAGGATAGACAGAAGGCCTACATAGACTAAAAAAAGAACCTACCAAAAATTTCAGGTAGGTGATCACGTTTATGTGTGGATTAAGCCCAAATGAAGTACCCTCAAATGGGGAAGATGTGAAAAATTATCATATTGATAATGTGGACCCTTTCATATCTTGGAATGAATAGGACCGATGGCATACCAGCTTGCACTACCTAGCCACATACGAGTTCATAATGTATTTAATGTTTCACTTTTAAAGAGATATGTATATGATTCCAGAAATGTCATAAACTGGAAAGATGTAAAGGTAAAAAATTGTAAGGAGTTTATAGATATGAGTTGAATATAATGTATGAGATCAAGTAATGATCAAGCTATGATTTCTTTTTTACAGGTCAAACCATATAGAGAGTTTCTGGTAGAACTTCTATGTATACTCGACCAGAGAGAAATAATGTTGCGGAAACGAGATATCATCTAGGTTAAAGTGAAATTGAAGCACTTTAATCCGGAGGAGGCCACTTGGGAAGATGAAGAATTTATGTAGGAGGCATATCCTAAGATATTCCAAAAGCTAGCAATAAAGAAAAACATCGGGGATCGTGTTTTTCTCAAGGGGGGAGAGATGTAACAGCCCTAGATATTGTAAATATTCAGTAATTACTTTTACTATTGAAGACTTAGAAATTTACCAAGTAAAGTGAAATTTTGGAATTAAGAGTAAACTTAAATAATTCTTTTGTTTAAAGAAATTATGTTGAGTCCCAGAATTTATGGAAGCAACCCTAGTAACTTTTTATTACCAAACAATTATCAGTTATGGGTATTTATCTATTATTTCCTATTTCCACAGACGGGAGGAAATTCTGGAAGGGAGGAAAAAAAAGGGAAAGAAAAGAAAAAGTAGGACATTACTTGAAGGAGTATTCTTGAGTTGGACTAGAGCCAGTGGAAACTCTAGAACCTAAGGAAATTCTAGGCTGATCTGAGAATTCATGATGCTAGTGAATTGAACTCAGTAAACTGTTGAGTAACTGTTATGGAACGGAGGAGATTGGGGGGGGGGGGAATTGGACATAAACGCAAATTTATCATCGGTAGGGTGGAGTGGTCCCAACTATAAATTCTTGGGCTAACAGATAAGTACTTTTTCATACAATTTAAATGTAGTTTTATTTCTGTAGAAAGTTTATGTTAATTAGGACTCAGTAAGTGCAAAGTACAAAATTGTGTTTTTTTTAGAATGTAATTTCTTATCTTTTTCATTACTATGTCAATATGTGGCCAGGAGACTAAGTCATAATAATTTTCCGAAAAGGAATTGTTTCTTTATAACTGACTTGTGGTCAATTATATATGGCATTTTCATTAGCAGCATGGAAGCTAGCTAGAGGAGAAAGAAATAAGAAAAATTACTTAATTGTATTTTTCCAAAGAGGTATTCGACAATACTAAAGGAGGTATTGACTTCTAAAGGAAAACTTAAGAAACAAAATCATGACAGTAGTAGGAAATATTGTATAATTGAAAAAATGTTATATTCAACATCTAAAATAGTCGAGATGTATTCACTACACACATGAAAGATTATAGTAGGGTCGAGGTGAACTATTATAAAGCTGCAATCAACCAATTTAAATACCATGCATTGACAGATTCCACACACTCATAAAACAAACAATATCTTGACCGATTGAAGGCATGTTTCAACTATAAAAGGAAACCCATAAGTTTGTCCAGGATTCGATAAGGGTTACTACCCAGATTTATCTTTGGAGGCTAGTCGATTATGGACATCCGAGAGAATAGTTCTGAGTAGGGATTAGCCCTACCAGACCACCAAAGAAAGAGAAATTATAGTAACTTAAAAACATAAAATACGTAACCACGAATTACTAAGTTATTTCACAAAACCTTTTCTTGGAAATGCTACTACAACATTTATATGAATTTTAATTTCCCAGTATAAGCTAAAAATGAAAAATAACTGCTACATCCATTCAATCACACAATAGCGCTACAATATTCCACAATATGCATCATAAAACCATAAAATCCTTTGATATATAAACAAATTGTCCATATAAGCACTGTGAATTGACTACGAAAGTTTGGAGTAGCCCTTGATTATATATATGAAATTTTGGAGTAACCATTAGGGATGTTAAATCACAATATCGTCGAGGGTATCATAGTAATAAGCTGTTAAATAAAAAATGAGCCGTGGAGAATTTCACGGACATGGCTACATGTCAAATGTCAAACCAAAAACTGAGGGGCCAGAACAAATCCTTTATTATTCCAACGAAATGCTAGTATAGGAAAGAACAAAACAGTTAAAATGAGCCAACATGTGGACCTTAACCAGTTAAGGTTTTAAGATAATAACCCTTAACTTGTTGGAATTTCTGAATATTCCAAACAGCAGAGAGGAAAACAATTCCTGTTCTTCTTAACACAGAGATTTAACACAAATAAAAAGTGGAAAGATATGAAAAAAATATTTCTATTTCATTGAGCATAAGAACTATTACAAAATGAAAGCCTACAGAACTTGTGTTGTGTTCTAGATTTACACAAAAAAAAATACTCCTACTACTACAAAACACAGTGTTTTTAAATTCTCTGTCTCACTATTTTTAACACAGTCCTTTTCTTAGCCTTCGGGCTTACTACACAGTTAAAATAAAAAAAATTCACACACACTCAATCTATGTGCTCTCTATACCTATTGTGTTATATAGCCTTCAGGCGTCTTACATCACATTTTCATCGTTTCATTTCACTGTTTATATATATTGTAAACATTTATATTTACAATATATATATTACAAAATACATATGATCCTAAGTTTTAAAGTTAAATCATAATGCGGCGTATGAAAATAAACATAAAACATTTAACCTTAAACCTAGGGTTAAAAACCTTATACAAATGCATTTCGCAGATTCCAAACATCTTTATGCAAACCGGTTTAATGTGTTATAGCATCCATCCGCGGTCCTGGCTGACTGGACTTCAAACTATGCGATCGACTTACTATTGGTCCACGCTTGACATGCTGGCAGACTTCAAGGATCAAATCAAAATGTTTCATAATCTTATCGCATCCATTTTGGGTTGAGCTGACTGTACACCAAAATGGTGCAATTGACGCGCTATTGGTTGTCGACCTCGTGACTTGGCGAAGGTGGGACCAAAACGCATCATGCGGGTAAAGGACGATGACAAGGCTTCAGGTTTGTGTGAACGACGCAGGATTGGTTGGCGAGATATGACGTGGATTCGTGGGCTCCATACTAGGTGACGTGGGGTCATTTAAATTAAATCAAGTCATGGGTTTATATAACGGTTGGTGTGAAGGTTTTATGGTAGTAGGGTGTAGTTTTTAAAGTGGGTAGGTGTTGTGGATAAGGAGTGGGATTGTGTGGAGTAAAACACGGTTTTACACAGCTGAGTAGGGCTACAACCATATCCAAAAACTTGGACTTGCAGGGATTTAAAACATGTAATTCAATGCGCGATGGAGTGTAAACGAAACAAAGACTTTCTGTTGCTGTTGTCTTTCGAAGATTCATATCTGAATTCAATTTCTTTCCTCCTGCTTTAGTTGCAGTTGGAATTAAATTTCCAACACTCTCCCTTAATTACAACTGTTGTTCTCTTGCATACCCAGACATTTTCTGAGAAAATTAAAACTTTTTTGCCCCAATGGTTTTTTCAAGATATCAGCAAACTGCTCTTCTGTTCTACAGTGCTGCTAAAATATTTCTCCATTGCTCACTAATTCTCTGATGTAGTGATATTTTGCATCAATGTGTTTCATTCTCTTATGAAACACTGAATTCTTAGATAAAGCTACAGCTGAGCTATTATCACAATAAATTGTTGTGCCTTTTATTTGTTCATGACACAAACTTCTCAACATTCTTCTCATCCATAATGCTTGACATGTTGCTGTTGTAGCTGCCACATACTCTGCCTCTGTTGTTGATAAAGCCACAATTGGTTGTTTCTTAGAAGCCCGTGAAATGGCTCCTGATCCCATATGAAAAACATATCGAAAGGTGCTTTTCCTGTCATTTATACTTCCAGCCCAATCACTATCAGTATATCCAATCAATTCAAAATTTTCTAAAGTGGTGTATAAAATTCCATACCTCTTTGTTCCTTTCACATACCTCAGAATTCTTTTCGTTGCTTGCCAATGTGCCTCATTTGGCCTTTCCATAAATCTGGAAATTAAACTTATAGCATGCATAATATCTAGCCTAGTTGCAGTCAAATACATAAGGATGCCAACTATGCTCTTATATAAACTTGGATCAAAATCCTTGCTGCTGTCTTCTTTGCTCAGTTTCAATCCCATCATTGTAGGAGTAATTTCTTCTTTTCAATCCTGCATGTTAAATCTTTCCAGAATTTCTTTAACATACTTTTCTTGAGAAATAATGAATTTGTTTTCATTTTTCTCTACTTCTATTCCTAAGAAGTATCTCAGTAATCCCATATCCGTCATTTCAAATTCATCCTTCATGATTGTTTTAAAATTGTCAATGAGGTAAGCATCATTATCTGTGAATATCACATCATCAACATACAAAACAACAATCATCATCTTACCATATTTTTCTTTGATGTATAATGTGGGTTCTCCTTCACATTTTTCAAACCCATTTTCCAATAGATAGGAATCTATCCTACTGTACCATGCTCTTGGTGCTTGTTTAAGCCCATACAGAGCTTTCTTCAATTTGCATACCTTGTGCTCTTGGCCTTCTTTCTCATATCCCAGAGGTTGTTCAACATATACCTCTTCCATCAATACTCCATTCAGGAATGTTGATTTCACATCCATTTGGTAAAATTTCCACTTGTGTTGTGTTGCTATGGGCAACATTGCTCTTACTGTTTCCATTCTTGCAACTGGTGAAAAATTTTCCTCATAGTCTCTTCCTTGTTGCTGCTTGTAGCTTTTGACAACAAGTTTGGCCTTGTGCCCTTCAATCTTACCTTCATAATTTCTTTTGGTCTTGTAGACCCAAATCACTCCAATAACGTCCTTACCTTTTGGGAGATCAACCAATTCCCATGTCTTATTTTTCTTTGTGGCATTTATCTCTTCATCCATAGCATCTATCCATTTCTTCTCTTTTACAGCTTCTTCAAAATGAATAGGATCTTCTACATGACAATATAATGTAAATAAAGAGTTCATACCTTTATTTGCTGCCTCTTTCTCATAGATTTCATTCACACTTCTGAATTTGGTTCCTCTTTCACTTGCTGAACTTGTGCTTGTAGAAGCACTCAAATCTGCTCCTTGTGATGTGCTTGGAGAAGCATTTTCATCACTTTTCAAGGGTGTTCTCATACTTTCTTGTGGTGTCCCTTGTTGTCTTGGTGTTGGTGGAGGTGGTGCTGCTAATGAGGGATGTCTTTCAACCATTTCTTCCTCATCTTCATCATGAGACAAACAACTTTTAACATTCACTGTTTTCTCAATGCTTCCATCCCAAGCTTCTTCCTCAATAAATTGTACATCTCTGCTTATCATAAACTTCTTGTTAGATGGGTTATACAATCTATATGCTTTGGATTCTTCACTGTATCCAACAAATATGCACTTCTCCCCTTTACTTTCCAACTTCTTCCTTAGCTGATCTGGAATGTGTGCATAAGCCACACAACCAAAAACTCTCACGTGGGTGACAAACTGTTTTATGCCACTCCATGCTTCTTCATGAACTCTGTTCACTACAATTTGTTGGAAATCTATTCAAGATATATGTTGCACAATGTACAGCTTCAGTCCAACATTCATTTGGCAAATGTTTTGCCTTCAACATGCTTCTTACCATATCCATGATGGTTCTAATTTTCCTTTCAGCAACTCCATTTTGTTGTGGTGTATACCTTGCTGTAAATTGCTTGAGTATCCCATTTTCTCTGCAAAAACGCAAAAATTATTTTGAGATATATTCTCCTACTCTGTCTATTCTTAAGACCTAATATGTTGCCCACTTTGGTTCTCAACTAGAGCTTTAAAGTGGCAGAATTTCTCAAACACTTCACTCTTCAACTTCAAGAAATAAACCTAAGTTTTTCTTTTGTAATCATCAATAAAGGTCAACATATAGTGGTTTTCTGCTAATGATGGTGTTTGCATTGGTCCACACAAATCAGAATGGACTATTTCTAAGGGTGCCTTTGCCCTTATGCTCTTTCCTGATGGAAAGCTTTCTCTGTGTTTTTTGCTCAAGATGCAACCTGCACATAGGTTGTTTGGTTTCTCAATCAATGGTAATCCCTTTACCATTCCTTTCCTATGCAACAAATTCATACCTCCAAAGTTGAGATGTCCAAGTCTCAAGTGCCATAACCATTTTTCATCTTTTTCTTCTCTTTGGAATGTCTCTTGTGTCACTGCTGCCATTGCAGCTCCTTTCTTTAAATCTGCTCTCATATGGAGAGGAAACATTCTATTTCTTGTCATCTTCACTTATGCAATGCATTGCTTGCTTGGTGGTTTATCCATGATGGTGCATACATCATCTTCAAATAAAACATTGTAGCATTTCTGAATGACCTATCCAATGCTCAAAAGGTTACACTTCATACCAGGCACATAGTAAACATCTGACATGGTTTTCCTTTCTCCTTTCTTTGTCAAAACACTTACTCTACCTTTTCCCATGACAGAGACTTTACTTTCTATCCCCAATGTTACTTTAGACTTCACATTTTCATCTAACATGGAAAACATTGAAATGTGTTCAGTCATATGGTTTCTACATCCTGAATCTAGAAACCATATATCTTCATTCTTTTCTTCAGCCATATTACATGCTAAAAAAAAATTCTCTTGACTGTGTTAAGGCATTATATGCTTGTTCATCTGCTGGTTCTTCTAAACCATCTTTAACTAGCTCCCATAAATCTTGAGAGGCAAACATGACTCTCATTGTGATTGCCCAATAGTCATAGTTCTTCCCATTGAACTGTGGGAGTTGATTATTTCTCATACTCGTGTTTGTGCTGGCTCCTGCATTGCTAGCTTATTGAACTATGCTTTTAAAAACTTGATTATGTTTCTTTACTAAACCTTCTCACTGCTGAGAGATAAACTCTGTCTTCAAGAGACTTCTCTGGACTGCACTCTTTTAAAACAAACACAAAACTCTGTTTTGTAAATACCTGGCTTTGCTGATCTTTCACACTGCTAGTCAAAAACTTCAACAACTCCTTCTTTCTTCAACTTCTTTGGCAAATGCAAAGAGCCTGGACTAGCTCTAATACCATTTTGGAATTTCTAAATATTTCGAACGGAAGAGAGGAAAAAAATTCCTCTTCTTCTTAACACAAATAAAATGTGGACAGAGATGGAAAAAAACTTTCTATTTCATTAAGCATAAGAACTGTTACAAAATTAAAGCCTTCAGAACTTGTGCTGTGTTCTGGATTTACACAAAAAAAATACTCCTACTACTACAAAACACAACGTTTTTAAATTCTTTGTCTCACTGTTTTTAACACTATCCTTTTCTTAGCCTTCGGCCTTACTACATAGTTAAAATTAAAAAAATGCACACACACTCAGTCTATGTGCTCTCTCTGCCTATTTTTTTATATAGCCTTCGGGCTTCTTACATCACATTTTCATCATTTCATTTCACTGTTTATATATATTGTAAATATTTATTTTTACAATATATATATATATTACAAAATACATATGATCCTAAGTTTTAAATTTAAAACATAACGCGGCATATGAAAATAAACATAAAACATTTAACCTTAAACCTAAGGTTAAAAACCTTATACAAATGGGTAAACCCACGAAGTTGGGTTACACTTTTGTGAGAATCGGGGGCAGAAAACTTTTTTTCTCAATAATTCGACCGAACTTTTATAAAAGTTCGGTCGTACTATTTGAGAGTTCGACCAAACTTTTGAAATTAGTTCAGCCGAACTCATTTTTTCGTTTACATTGACAGCGTACTGATGGCATGGGCAAACAAATTTTTGGCCGGAGATGGGAAAATCGGCAACAAAAGTTCGGTCAAACTTGTTCTTATAAATATATCGTCTCACAAACCTTAATGGGTTTCTTATGCACATGTGTCTCGCATCTGTCTTTTTCTCGCTCTGTTGTTGTGTTGCTCTGTTGAGGTCTGTTGCGATGTTACTCTATGTTTTTTTTTTTTTTTTTTTTTTTTTTTTGTTCGCAGGGAATTTGGTCCCGGCTTCGTCCTCGTTGCAGCTTCGTCTACAAATTCTGCGAATTGATCTCCCGGCTTCGTCCTCATTGCGGCTTTATCTACAAATTTCTGTGAATTCATATCCCGGCTTCATCCTCTTTGCAACTTCGTCTGCGAATTTCTGCGAATTTCCAAGTATGAAATCATGTCATTGAAATCCTGTTAAACATTAAATGGTTAAAATGGGATATGATACCATGCTAATTTTTAACTGGTATGTTCTATTCTTGCAAAAATTACTTTTTCCTTTTATTATCCCAATTACAATTCTACTTTAAATAACAATCACATTAACCATTAGATCAATCTTGACAGTAATTGTATATAGAACATAGAAATTGTCCTCCAAAATCCAAATGACAGTTGACCGACCTAAAGATGCTCAGAAAACCAATCGAAATATCCAAGTGTCACCTCTAGAATCTCTTAGGAAACCCAAATCTGAAATATCTTAGGAAACCCGAATTTAAGCCTCTGCAATTTTGGTCAAGGATCTTGACAGTAATTGTATATAGAACATAGAAATAAAATGCAGAATACAAAACATATAAGGGAAAACCCAACAGATCTTTCGGTTATTAATAGATATAAATGTTTAGAGAGAGATATAATCAAACTGTCCTAACTTTCAAACTGTCCTCCAAAATCCAAACGACAATTGACAATAATTTTGGTCAAGGATCTTGACAATAATTGTATATAGAACATAGAAATAAAATTCAAATCTCTTAGGAAACCCGAATTTAGGCCTCTGCAATTTGGTGAAGGATCTTGACAGTAATTGTATATAGAACATAAATTAAATGCAGCAAACAAAACAAATAAGGGAAAACCCAACAAATCTTCTTCTTCTTAATAGATATAAATGTTTAGAGAGAGAGATAATCAAACTATCTTGACTTTCAAACTGGTAGATAATAATTTTGGTCAAGGATCTTGACAATAATTGTATATAGAACATAGAAATAAAATGCGAATCTATTAGGAAACCAGAATTTAAGCCTCTGCAATTTTGGTCAAACATCTTGATAGTAATTGTATATAGAACATAGAAATAAAATGCAAAAGACAAAACAAATGAGGGAAAACCCAACAGATCTTCTTCTTCTTAATAGATATAAATGTTTAGAGAGAGAGATAATCAAACTGTCCTAACTTTCAAACTGTCCTCCAAAATCCAAACGACAGTTGACCGAAAGATGCTCATAAAACCAATCAAAACAACCAAGTGTCACCTCTGAAATCTCTTAGGAAACTCGAATTTAAGCCTCTGCAATTTTGGTCGAGGACTGCATAGTTGAATTTCCTTCAATGTAGGTCAATAGAGGGTCTAAACCTGCAATTGTTAATCCTAGAGCTTTGTTCTTTCAGCCTTCAAGAACTCGCTCAAGATACCTCTCAAAATATCCTTCTAGAAAAAAGATAATATTTCTTATGCATGCACAATTATAATAGTGTTAAAGGGAACATTTTTTTATTTATATGTATTTGAGGTATGTTACACTCTTACCTATCATATCAGATAGTTTGGCTTCTTGAACTTCCTTAAATATCTATGGTTTCTCACCTTCATTCAATATTGGGTAAAAGTTCATGGTCTTACCTTAATTTATATTCTAATTCCATTTCCTAACTTTTATTTTCCTTTTGACCTTGGAGACAAACCCAATCATTAAATATGATAGTCATCCCTTCTAGGGAACTTAGTATGGGTTTCTTAGTGGTTTCCAACCCTTATGATGATGTGAGGTGGTGTTTCAAACATGGTAGTAACTTGTGTTTGCATGTGATGCTCACGGGCCATGGTTTCTTTTGTGGGTTATAGACGGTTTAGTTCTAGCTCCTAAGATAAACTTTCTAAAAAACATGAAATATTCCTTAAAGTCAAAATAGATCTATACTAAGGATTAATATTTATACATATTTCTACCATATAAATTCTAACGATAATTAATCACATATGTGTTAAAGAAGAATATGAAATAAGCCCTTTTTACACTTGGCTTGGCTCTTAGGTATATAGATGGGTGGGTTTGGGAATGTGGTTCACATGAAAGGTAATAGGGAATGGATTTAGTGGAAACCTTTTTATAAGATCAGGACTCAAACAATGAGAGAGAGAAAAAACCTCTTATATTCAATGTAAAACACATGCATTAACATATAATTGTGATATTTTCCCTTCTTTCCAAGTTAAGCCATTCTTCTAGAAAAATCCCTTTTAATGAAGCAGATACATCCATAGTGATCCACTGATATTTGTTCACCAACAACTATTCCATTTTGGACTTATATATCTCAAAACTATGCTCATTGAATTTACGCGTCTATATCTTTAAACTACTTGAAACTATTTTATTACACCATAGGAATCGTTTTGATATATCTCCCATTTTAATGGGGTCTATCACATTTCGAGAAAAACACATTAGCCATAAAAATTTCCCATTGAAACCAAAAGTAATACAAAACATAGGTTTTAACCTTATATAGTTAATTGTTTCAAATAGATTCTTAATAAAATGAAAAATATTCAATGTAAAAGACATGTACATTAACATATAATTGTGATATGTTCCCTTCTTTCCAACTTAGTCCATCCTTCTAGAAATATCCATTCTGATGAAGCAGATATATCCATAGTGATCCACTGATAATTGTTCACCAACAACTATTCCATTTTGGACTTATATATCTCAAAACTATGCTCATTGAATTTATGCATCTATATCTTTAAACTACTCAAATATTTTATTACACCATAGGAATCATTTCAATATATCTCCCATTTTAATGGGGTCTATCACATTTTGAGAAAAAACACATTAGCCATTAAAGTTTCCCATTGAAACCAAAAGTGATTTGATACAAAACATAGGTTTTAACCTTATATAGTTAATTGTTTCAAATAGATTCTTAATAAAATGAAAAATATTCAATGTAAAACACATGCACATTAACATATAATTGTGATATTTTCCCTTCTTTCCAACTTAGTGGACATCCTTCTAGAAAAATCACTTTTAATGAAGCAGATATATCCATAGTGATCCACTGATATTTGTTCACAAACAACTATTCCATTTTGGACTTTTATATCTCAAAACTATGCTCATTGAATTTATGCATATATATCTTTAAACTACTTGAAACTATTTTATTACATCATAGGAATCATTTCGATATATCTCCCATTTTAATGGGGTCTATCACATTTCGAGAAAAACACATTAGCCATAAAATTTTCCCATTGAAACCAAAAGTAATTTGATACAAAACATAGGTTTTAACCTTATATAGTTAATTGTTTCAAATAGATTTTTAGTAAAATGAAAAATATTCAATGTAAAACACATGCACATTAACATATAATTGTGATTTTTTCCCTTATTTCCAACTTAGTCCATCCTTCTAGAAAAATCCCTTTTAATGAAGTAGATATATCCATAGTGATCCACTGATATTTTTTCACCAACAACTATTCCATTTTGGACTTATATATCTCAAAACTATGCTCATTGAATTTATGCATCTATATCTTTAAACTACTCAACTATTTTATTACACCATAGGAATCATTTCGATATATCCCCCAATTTAATGGGGTCTATCACATTTCCCATTTTAATGGGGTCTATCACATTTCGAGAAAAACACTTTAGCCATAAAAGTTTCCCATTGAAACCAAAAGTAATTTGATATAAAACATAGGTTTTAACCTTATATAGTTAATTGTTTCAAATAGATTCTTAATAAAATGAAAAACTTTCAATGTAAAACACATGCATTAACATATAAGTTACTTGAGAAACCCAAAATGAGAATATCATTTTTTTTATGAGTATATTAATTTTTAGACCATCAAACACACCCACCCACACATGTATGTATGTATATATGTATATATCCAACAACAATTATAAACTACCAATCCATTACCTTGGATCAGATAAAACTTTAGTTCTTTAACTGAAACCGTAGAACCATGGAGTAAACTACCATGCACTAAAAAAATGCTAAAAGAAAAAACCTTAAGGATTAAAAGAAATAATCACTTGTTTTTGTAGATGGTTATATAGACCCCACCTATAATTAAGGAGTACATTTGGGCTCTTAGGAAAGATATCCAATAATATTACCATATTTTTTAACACTCTTATACACCCTTATGTCTACGTAAAGTAGTATGAGTGATTCCACGGGTTCTCTACACACTTCACAGGGTATAATTGGGACAGATAGTGTTAACTTCTACAAGTTCTATAGGCAGAGTCTGTAAAGGGCCGGGTAGCCTCTGGATCTCATCTTCTATGAAAGGTGACATATCCATTAAATAACCCTACATTCAATCTCTGGAATAGATCTAAATAGAAGTTCTTCATTTTAATATCCATAAATCACAACCACTTTAAGGCAAACTGTGTACATGTGTCATTTCTCCCATAAATTCTTAGGAAAAGTTTTTAAAGCATACATGTCATGTTGGTTTTCTCCCATTAACTTTAAAGCATGTGATTTATAAGTGCATAAAATAATTTTTCAAACCATGTAAATTTCATTTCTCCCACAAACTAAAGGCTTTCTCTCATTAATTCAAGGCAAACTTTAAGGCCTAAAAATTGAACCTAAAGTGGCTGAACTCTCATAGGATTTTGAACTTCCATAGGATTTTAGTCTGTCTGTTGAGTGTTAACTTCTACAAGTTCTAAAGGCATAGTTTGTAAAGGGCTAGGTAGCCTCTGGATCTCATCTTTTCTCAAAGGTGACATATCCAGTAAATGCCCCTATAGTCAATCTCTATAACAGATCTAAATAGAAGTTCTTCATTTTAATATCCATAAACCACTACCAATCTAAGGCAAACCTTGTACATGTGTCATTTCTCCCTTCTCCCATAAACTTTAAGGCAAACTAGTTGATTTAGTAAGTGCATAAAATAATATTTCAAACCATGTAAATGTCATTTCTTCCACAAACTAAAGGCTTCCTCCCATTAATTCAAGGCAAAATTTAAGGCCTAAAAATTGAACCTAAAGTGGCTAAACTCTCATAGGATAGTGTCCCCCAAACTCAAGGGTTTCCCCCATTAATTCAAGGCAAACTTTAAGGCCTAAAAACTGAACGTTGTATTATTAAGTGCATAAAATAATTTTGCAAACCTTGTAAATGTCATTTCTCCCGCAAACTAAAGGCTTCCTCCCATTAATTCAAGGCAAACTTTAAGGCCTAAAAATTGAACCTAAAGTGGTTGAACTCTCATATGATAGTATCCCCAAATCAAGGATTTCCCCCATTAATTCAAGGCAAACTTTAAGGCCTAAAAACTGAACCTGAAGTGGCTGAACTTCCATAGGATTTTAGTTTGTTGGTTGAGTCTTAACTTCTACAAGTTCTAAAGCAGTCTGTAAAGGGCTAGGTAGCCTCTTGATCTCATCCTTTCTGATGCATGTTATTGAACTAGATGTGATTTATGCCATAAATTTTAAGGCAAACTTTCATGCAAACCATGCATAAACCATGTATATGTGTCATAAATATCCCTTAAACTCTAGGCAATGCAATCTTTAACGTATCTCATTTCTAGATGTGAATTCTGCCATAAACTTTAAGATAAACCATGCATGTGTCATTTATCTCATGCACATGTGTAATTTCTCCCATGCATTTGCAATAAATGTCAATTTAATATATTTTTATTGAATTTGTTTTTTTCAGGGATAAAAAAATCCACTAAATATGGTTGAAAAATGGAAATTATGCATAGATGTTTCTTTCTATCCAATCCACGGAAAGCAGTGATTACATATGTGTTTTCCAATATTGCGACTAGAAAAGTCATCCAAAGGGAAATTAATATACTGGAAAGAACAACAAACAACGAGGCATATTATATTGCATTGATAGAAGGCTTGGGAATAGCTATGGAGTATAGATCAAATGGAATTGTATTTTTCACCAATTCTGAACTTGTGTGCAACCAGATGAATAGTGTGTACCAAGTTAAGAAGGAGAGGCTAAAAGAACTGCATGGAATAGCAAACAATATTGTTAGCCAATTTCAATTTTTTAGTATAAGACATTGTACAAATGTTAATAATATGTATGTTGATCTATTGCGTGGGGCAATGCCAATTCAGGATTCATCTATCAAAGACGAATTAGAATTCTACGGGGCAATGCCAATGCAAGATTCATCTCTCAAAGATGAAATAGTTTTGAGGATGCTCTTCTTCAAAAATTCAAGATTCATCTCTCAAAGATGAATTAGTTTTGAGACACTCTTCTTAAAAAATTCAAGATTCATCTCTCAAAGATGAATTAGTGTTGAGACGCTCTCCTTCAAAATTTATTGATGGAAATTGTAACATATCTTGGATATGTGTGTGTTTTGTACTTATAAATGTGTCTTTTTAAATGACCATGTGTTTTTTTCAATTATATACCAAGTGTGCTCCCACCACACCATGTAAAGTGCAACTTGGTGAACTTCACATTTGCAACAAGTGGTGAACTTCACATTTTTATAAAATTAAAATGTGGGGATTTCTACAAATTTTTATTTAAATGGAGTTTCACGCTTCTTTTTTAATGACAATGTGTTTTTTTCAATTTTATACCAAGTGTGCTCCCACCATGTAAAGCGCAATTGGGTGAACTTAACATTTTTATAAAAATTTTTGCTTAAATTGAGTTTCACAAATCAATTAGTGCTTTGAAAGTTGTGTTTTACATAATTTGTGTACACTAAATTACATTAATTTTCTAAAATTTATTTTGAATTTATTTTAAATAGTAATTTAAAAAAATAATTGTAAATGTTCACTGTAGATATATATATCATGGAGGATGAACAACAAAGATCAACAGAATCCCATATCTCTACGAAAGAGGGGGATAAAAGATTGAGGGGTGTTCATGGTATTTAAATATAATCTTATATCTCCATACATATACATACATGTGTCTACATATGGAATTGATTTTTTATCAATTTTGTGAGTTAAATTAGTTGTTAATAAGTTTCATTTTTTATTTCTTAGGAGCCAAGAGGAGAATGTCGTCTACTCCATCAATGGAGCATGCCCATGGTTCACGCAATTTAATCAATGAATATGTACATGTATTCATACATATGAATATATTTCTGAATTGATTATAAATTCATATTTCTTTATGAAGATTCTCTCTCGTCTCGTGAGGTTGGTGGTGGTTCAAATTCCCTTAGAGGGCCATCAGTAAGTGTTGGCAGGTTGCATGAAGGTGGTGATATGTATTCCCCTAGAGGCCAATCAAAATATGGTCGTGTTGGTTCTCAACCAATTGGTGGTCATGTTGGTTCTCAATAGGGTCGTTGTGGTTCTCAATAGTCTTAGGGTGGGCAAGATGCTAGCCAACCACATCGAGGTGGCCATCAATTTGAATATTTTTTTCATTCAATTTGTAGAAATTTGTTTACATGTGTTTTTTTAATATAAAAAATTATATATATTGATGCAGAGGCTGAAAATGCCGCTCCAAATGTTGCTAAAAAAAGACATAGGGCAGAACGCGTCATTCAAGAAGAAGGTTGTCCACCAACCACGACTTATCCGGCCGACATTTCCGATATACCTTGGGAAACAAACATGCAGCAATGCACCTTAAAAAGGTGTCAACATCTTCATGCAAAATTGCAGAGAGATCTCATGGCTTTTACTCAACCTACTGAGAGTCGACAAAGCTTGGAAATTGTTACACACTCTTTAGGCGAACTAGTATATGTGTACCGAAATCTTGGGCCAACCACTGATAATTTTGTAGAAGTTATGAGAAAAAGAAAGGAAACAGTGATGGGTCCCGATAAATGGGATGTTGTTAAACAAAGAGTTACAACTGATATGGCCAAGTCTATGTTTAATTTTAAAGAATGGCCGAAAAGAAAGATGCTGAAGGTGCAATATTTCAAGCACCCTAATATAGCTCACTATTTGTATGATAGACACTTTGCAACCTATGGAAGATTCCCATGGAACGATGAGGTTCCACTTTATTTTGCAAAACTATTTTATGCATAATTATTTTTGGAAATGAAACCCAATTACATTGACCCTCCCTTTGAACTTTTTGGTCCTGGGAAAGGTCGATTGGTGTGACCGTAGGGACGCTATGAGTGATGTTGAGTTGTCTTGCCTTGAGCCACCATTGATTAGTCGACCTTTTCGTGTCGAAACTTTGCGGTCAGATATGGAAGCCACTTCTCAAATTAGTCAAGAAGCAAGGGATGCCATAATTGACAATGTTCACAGTGGATTGGGTGGAGTCAATGTTTTTCTTAATCGACAAAGAGCATGTGAGAATGCACGTGCTAATTTTGTGTATTATACAGATGAAGAGATTTACAACATGAGTGTTGAAGATCTCAAAATATATGCAAAGAATTGTCGCAATGGTTGACAGGACAAAATTGTTCACGAGGAGGAGGGCATGGGAACAGTATGTGTTAATGGTTAGGGTTCAATTATTTTAACACATGTACAATTTGTAATAAATACATATATACATACATTTTTTTGTATACATTAATCTAACAAAAATGTATCATTATATGTTAACACCATCTGCAGTTGTCACGCTTGATGAATGAATAAAATGTTAGTATCACAGTCGGAGCCTCTAGTTCAAACAATCAAGATGGGTGTCACCATCAATCATACAATCAAGATGGTTCTCACAATCAAGATATGTTGGCAAATGTTAGTGTTTTTTAAGTGAACGTGATCATGTACAATTATTTTTTTATCTATTATTAGATATATTGAAACATTATGAGATATTTTTAAAATAAATAATTGTGCACACATGTACATGTACATATATATAATAAAATGTTTTAACAGATTCCGATTCCATCCAATGTTTTTGGGATGGCGGTACTTTCTTCTTCATTGGGAGATGTACCTTCTACTTTCTTAGGAGATGTGCCAAATCCACAAGTATGGACAATTTTTCACTTCTAAAATTTATGTTTTTAAGTTATATATTCCACCTCGTAAATTTCCATTAAAAAATGAGATATATCTATATCTTGATTTATTTTAAATTTTTTGAATTTTAGGTTTTGGAGATTTTATTTCTGAACCACTCTTAGGAGATGTGCCAAATCCACGAGCACAACTATTCAATTTTTCACTTAAATATATATGTTTTTAAGTTATAATTTATAAATTGAAGTTTAAAAGTTTTATTATAAATTGAGATCTGGAGATTTTGAGTTATTTAAAATTTTTTGAATTTTAGGTTTTTGGAGATTTTCTTTTGGAGCCTCTCTTCGGAGATGTGCCAAATCCACCAGCAAAAGTATTCAAATTTTCACTTAAATATATGTTTTTAAGTTATAATTTATAAATTGAAGTTTAAAATTTTTATTATAAACTGAGATCTTGATCTTGAGTTATTTTATACTTTTAATTTTAGGTTTCTATAGAGGATTTCTTTTCTCCACAGACTCTAGCGATGGAGGTAGGAACATCCACACCATTTCAACCATTTGAACAAGTTGTCTAACTTTTTTTTTAATATTATTGAAAATAAGTTTATATAAATGTATTTTCATTTGAAAAAAAGAAAAAATAAATAAAAAGAAAAAAAAAGAAAAAAAAAAAAAAATATATATATATATATATATATATATATATATATATATATATATATATATATATATATATATATATATATTGTACAGATTTTACAGTCTACTGTTGGAGATGTTCATGTGGGGGAAGTTATAGTGGCCGAGCAACAAATGGAGAGACAACCTCATGAGGTATTACATGATTTTTTTTACATTTTTTTTTACACGAAGTTCTATATATTCTCACTTAATTTTAAAACATCAAATTTTAATGTTTGTACACATTGTGTATAGGTTCCCTATGCTTCGCAGAATAGCTCGAGGATTGAGACTTTGCTAGGAAATACACTACATCCATCTGTATTTTATGGATGATGCATATGCACTATTTGATGGATGATGCACATGAACATGTGCAACATTATATTTTCAATAGATTTAGTCTTAAATTTACTTTTTTATATATCTATTCTCATATAGATGCAGTATTATATAACTTGATACTTGATACTAGTGAGATCTACAAATTTTGGACATATTTTATGTGAACTACATTTGGTACATGTGAATGTGATATATAATGTTTTTAAAACTTGGGTTTTGGATGGTTGAACTACATTGGCATGTGAAGTAATGCTAAAGTGTTATATATAATTTGTTTTGTTTTTAAAACTCAAGTTTTGGATGGTTGAACTACATTTGGCATGTGAAGTAATGTTGCTTGATAATTGATACTTGTGATCTATGATGTTTTGTTTTTAAAACTCAAGTTTTGATACTTGTGATCTATAATGTTTTGTTTTAAAAAAGTTTTGATACTTGTGATCTATAATGTTTTGTTTTTATAACTCAAGTTTTGGATGGTTTGAACTACATTTGGCATGTGAAGGAATGTCATGTTATAATTTGTTTTGAAATTAAAACTTAATTTTTGGATGGTCAAGAACTACATTTGGCATGTGAAGTAATGTTGTGATCTATATTAATGTTTTGCTTTTGCAAAACTCAAGTTTTTGATGGTTGAACTACGTTTGGCATGTGAAGTAATGTTGTGTTATAATTTTTTTTGTTTTTAAAACTTAAGTTTTGGATGGTTGAACTACATTTCGCATGTGAAGCAATGTTGTGTTATAATTTGTTTTGTTTTTAAAGCTTAAGTTTTGGATGGTTGAACTACATTTGGCATGTGAAGTAATGTTGTGTTATAATTTGTTTTGTTTTTAAAACTTATAAAGTTTTGGATGGTTGAACTACATTTGGCATGTAAAGTAATGCTGTGATCTATAATGTTTTGTTAAATTAAAACTTAAGTTTTGGATGGTTGATCTACATTTGGCATGTGATATAATGTTAAATGTTTTTATTGGATATTTGAACTACTATTGGCATGGCATGTGAAGCAATGTTGTGATATAATCAAAAAGTTTTTAAAATTCAAGTTTTGGATGACTGAACTACATTTGACATGTGATTATGATATTATGTTTTGTTTTTAAAATTCAAGTTGTCGTTTTCCAAACAACAACAAAATTCACATGAATATATGTACATGTAGAAATGATTTTACGCATGTTTGAATATATATGTTAAAATGATTGAAGTACAATATATATATATATATATATATATCATAAGATTCTAGGTCTTGTTAGATGCGTCAAAAAATCATAAAATTTTAAAAATGCATTCTATAATGTATATATATCTAGTACGTGCAACAATTTTCATCAATGCATGTATAGAAAATCTAATTTCAGTTAATTCCATTCTAGAATATATATATCCAGTACGTGCAACATTTTTCATCAATGTACATAGAAAAGCTACTTGAATAGTTAATTGCATTCTAGAACATATATATCCAATACTTCAAAAATTTTCATCAATGCCAATAGAATTTAGTTACTTTCAATTAATTTCATTCTAGAACATATATATTCAATACGTGAAACATTTATCATCAATGCACATAGTAAAACTACTTGAACAGTTAATTGCATTCTAGAATATATGAATATATATATATATATATATATATATATATATATATATATATATATATATATAGAGATAAAAATGAAAATGCGTACATTTTTCATCAATGCAGATAGAAAAAGTTTACTTTTTAAAGTATTAATATGAACAGCAAGAGATATCCTACCTAGGTATATTTTTCATCAATGCAATATAGAAAAACTACTTTCAGCTAATTTCATTCTAGAACATATATATTCAATACTTGCAACATTTTTCATCAATGCACATAGAAAAGCTACTTCAAATCTTTAATTGCATTCTAGAACATATATCCTAAACATTTGCAACATTTTGTCATCACTAATTGTATAGAAAAGCTACTTTCATGAATCGCATTCTAGAACATACATATATTACATAAATATATATATATATATATATATATATATATATATATATATATATATATATATATACATATATAAATATATATATATATGCAACATTTTTCATCAATGCATGTATAGAAAAGCTACTTTCAGTTGATACTAGTGTGCATGTACCAAAACAATGTACATGTGCAAACACTTGCAAAGATAACATAACAAGGCAGCTCAATTTTTAGTGGAGTTTTGGAAGTTCTAAAACATGAATCCAAAGAGAAGAAATTGTTGGGCAATTCAATAAAAAAAATTCCAATGGAATGCCATCTTCAATGATCCGTTCATGATGGGATTTTGGAATTTTCCATTTCTTAATTTTCGTTTTTTTCTTTGATTGACCCTCTATCAAATTTATACGTGCTGCACACACCAAGTGACTATATTGACAACTTATGAAATCAGGTTCATAGTCTTCAAAGAAAAAAAAAATCCCCACTTTTATTAGTTTGTCTGAAAAAACAACCATTCAGTATAATAGATCCTCCTTCATATGGAAACTCGTGATCATCATAGTTTTCTAATAATTTCATTTTTCGTTCAGTGCAACGCATCAACACATTTTCATCATTGTTAGTAGGTGCAATTACAACAAAAACATCTCCTGCACAATAAAACAAACTTAACAAACTTATGTATTTAAATTTATTTCTAGATCTCTATCATTTGAAAGAAATTCAAATGTTACATTCTCTAACAAGATCAGAAACTCAATCACCATCATATGATATTGTATTCTCCTCTGATTGAATTTCTTCAAACATTGCAACAGACATTTTCCCCTTTGTATTTAGCTCTGTATGTTTCCAATCTTTTACATACATTTTGTTTTTGAACACAAACGTCATTGGATTCTGTGTTGTCTATACAAACATGACAAAAACAAGAATATTTTCTTTTATCCAATGCAAACACATTTGTGGACAACTTTGTTTTAATTTAATGCAATTTTCGAGTCCCTTTTACTGGTTCAACGTCATTTCCAATTGATATATCTACATCTTCGATCCCAATATGCCAAAAAATCCTATATATGGAAAATTCAAAGAAGAATGTAAATATGATATCAAAATACCATAAAAGATAATCATTGTGATAAATGTACGTTGTTTAAAATTAGATATTCAATAAAAATTAAATTGAATATACCTTCGCACTTCCCTTGATCGGTTAGTCTCATGGCTTAGAGCAGTGATGAACCATTGAAAAAATTATTTAGCATCCAAAAGTCGGTTTGTAGAGGGGTTCATTTGATATCTTCGAAGTGCTCGTTTTATGCATGCCCTTGCACCGTCATTTTCTCCTTTTCCATGGCCAGTCTTAAAGAAATTCCAACAATGTTTAATGCAGGTTTTCTTATGAAGACAACACAACCAAAATAATTATCATGAAGATTTGAATTGACCCGCACATCCATCTGACCATATCTAATGTTCATTTAATTTTATTCCACGACTTTTCGAGGAGTAATAAATATTTCCAAAACAGTGTTGTAAAAAATATGTATCATGTGTACGATCGTCACCGGTATAAAAGTGATATTCTTTAATAACATGTCGATTTTCATTGGTGATTTCTATATGATCGAAGTTTTGTTCAACATGTCTATATAGAATATGGACGAGCATGGATACTTGGTTAGAATGATAGTATTCACTCTGAATTTATTTTTGTGGAACAAATGTGTAGTTTTCTACAAAATCAATTACTGACAAAATGGTCCCTGGTGGAAAAAATTCACAGGATTTTTTGAATTGCAAGTCTTGCCATCGAGCTCTATGGGAATTCTTGGTGTATTTATAAATTTTTGCCTCACTTTTTCAAAAAATCTATCACAAAAATTTCTTCTTCTTGTAATTCAATTCTTTTGGCACTATTTGAACCTTGAATAGATGTATGGATATATTCATATCTCTTCCAATTCACTTTCATGTTGGACAATGATTGATCATTTATATCAATACGATATTTGTTTTGAAATTTAGTCAAATTTCCACAATCATCGCATTTTTACCACCAACACATTTCTTTTCATAAAATAATTCATCGCTTTCTCTTTCACATAGAATTTGAGATATGAAATCACAAATAGTGGAAGGAGGAGGTGAATCTTTCCAAAATTTTCTACCAAAATTAAGGAATGTGTCATAATATAACTCAAATTCCACATGATAATGACAACAACAAGTGTCGCGTACGGTGATAGGTTTTACATACCATGGTTTTTGTTGAACAAAAGAACTGATTGAGACATGTATTTCAAGATTCTCTTCTTTGAACTTGTTGAACAAATCTATTTGAGTGGTTTCCAAGAAATGTTTTGCATGTTGTTCATACTGATTTCATGCCATTCTTCTTCGCATCACATCCCTTGCATTTGGAGAAACACGTGAATTTTTCTTCCAATATTCATATATTGTTTTTTTAACATTTTTTCAAATTCTATCTTTGCATGGTTTCCTATCCAACAAGCGAGTTCATCATTTACATCTATTTGCAACCAATATTCCCGATGTTTGTGCAAAGTTTTTTGTGAGGTTCCTAATGCTCGTGCCATAGATTTTACCAAGAGATTCTCTTTAGTACTTGATGAAACCATTGCCATATGTATTTCTCTACGTACAACTAAAAAAATTTTCTCTCTAGATCTTCTAATTGAATTTATAGCACTATTAATATTTTGTATCACACTTTCCTTAATTTTTTTTTATCTTTTGTTGATTATCGAATACCTAATAAAGTCATGGCTTCTTTTAATTTCCTTAATGATAGGAGACCTTTCAACATTTGGGATTGAACTGTCACATTTTCCTTTATGAAGTACGTTTCAAAAATTATTTTAACACGATATTGTATACCATGGTCAGCTCTTTTATCTCCATATGTGTGAGTGTCAACATTTTCTAACATATCATCATCGACATTGATTTCATCTGTACATATTCGAATGAATAGTACATTATAAGTTTACATATTCAATAAATAACTAAATTAATAAATATGTATAATTTCAATAACACATGCATGTGTTCAACATATATATATATATATATATATATATATATATATATAGAGAGAGAGAGAGAGAGAGATATATACCTTCTGATTCAATTTCTTCACTTGAATTTTGTCAACATTTTCACCATATTCAATCATTGGTTCAATATCTCTTTCACTTTCTCTTTCAAAATTTTGTATCTCATCATCAATGCTTTTGGAGGAATATCTCTCTCTGTTTACATCGCAAAATATTTTTCAAATTAGTTCATCAAATAAAAATTAAGTTTCACATTTTACACTTGGAAAATTTTAAATATCAAATTCATAATATTTATATTTACATACCTACTTCAACTTTTAGTTGAGATTCATTTTCCCTTTCAATATTTGAGAGTGCTTCTCTATTTATTTTGGGTGATTCTCTCGTCTCTTCTCTACGTTCCTCAAGGTCTCTTTTTCGATCATATTTTCTCAAGAAATTCTTCATCTTCTCAAGGATAATAGTGAAGCCCACAAATTTTTCCTTCAAAAATTTAGACAAAGAGTCAATTAAAAACATCACAAAATATTTAATTTAAAAAAACTATTTGTTCTTAAAATATACAGCTTCAATCCAAAACACTTACTTAAAACTAGAGAAAAAAGTCTTATAAAAAGAATGAAGTCAAATATTTTCACATGTGCACTTCATTTAAAAGCTAGACAAAACTCATTTTAAATCACAGGTACTTGACACACACACTTGAAAAATGCTACTTCAAATACTCAAAAATGTCTCTGTTGAAATTAATTGTTGTAAAATGCCACTTTAAAAAATACTTCAAAAAAACCTCTAAAAAAATATCACTTTAAAAAATACCTCCAAAAAATGTCCTTTGAATATTAAACTTAAAAAGAGTTCTTTCGAAATTAAACCTAAAAAGAGTCCTTTGAAAATTAAGCCGAAAACCTCTAAAAACAATGAAAATTAAACCCAAATCCTCTTAAAAACAAAATACCTTAAAAAAAATGAAGCCCAAAAAACATCCAAAAAATGTATCACATACCTCCAAGAAATGTCCTTTGAATGTAATGTCCTCTGAATATACCTCCAAGAAAAGTCCTTAAACTCAAAACAATCCTTTGCAAAAATGTCCTTTGAATGTACCTCCAAGAAAATTCCTTAAACCCAAAACAATCATTTGCAAAAATTTCCTTTGAATGTACCTCTGAGAAAAATCCTTAAACCCAAAACAATTCTTTGTAAAATTAGACCAAATGTGCGAAATTATGTGAAAATAATGAATGTTTTCGCATCAATTTATATTGTTGCGAAATGTTTTTTTGGAGGGGTTTCATTGTATTTTCCAGCCGATGGAAATTTAGGTAAAAGTTCGGCCGAAATTTTATGTCGTTAGACTTGACGGGCTGTCGGCGCAAAAAACAATTCGGTCGAACCTTTTTTAAGAGTTCGACCAAACTAACACGTTTGCAATTATGCAGAACCAAGCTCTGAATACATATCTTTAACTTTGGACGGATTAAACTCCATGAAAGATTCTGAATTAACTCTCGGAACCAAGACAAGAATTTTCAGAATTCAATCTACTTTCAGGAAATATAACTTTTATGGAATTTCATAAATATTTACTAATTTTAATTAATGTTGTAATAAAATAGGTGCAAACAATTTCTGAAGGTTATTATGATTTAGTGAAATCATAATTTTGTATCTTCCAAAATACACTGTAAAATAAATTGAAAAAATTATGGTGCATTATATTGGTCTATCATTTGTAATGGGTAGTTTTATATTTTTAGTTTATAACTTATATGTTAAGAAATTTCGTGCGTCGCGAAATATATTCAAAATATGAAGTTTCTTCATATTGGACCAATTCAAAAAATTCTAGTAATTATGATATGTATCAGTTGGCTTCGTAAATATAACGAAACCGAAGTAGACTCTCTCTAGATTGTTGTAACACATTTTGTTTCTCAAAAACACAAAGTTTCAAAGAATACAACAATGCGTATTAACATGAATTCTTATGAATCCTTTGATTATTAAAAAACACACTCAAATAAATGCTAAGTTGACATATCAAATGTGTATAAAAAAAATCCAAAAAATAAGTAATAGAAAGCTAATAAAATTTTTGACAACTTTTATTTTTATTGCAAAATGAAATTCTAAACAGAAAATTTGTTTTGGCTTGCCGAAAGTTGAAGAACAGAAAAAAAAAAATGATTTTTTTTTCAAAAAAGGGCAAAAAGTGTAACCCAACTTTACATTTTCACCCCATGTCCTCACGACATCTGACTGCATCAATCTAACTTATCCGGCTATTTTTTCTCTGTGGGCTTCTCATAGCCAGGTTCAATTACCATGTTTCTAATTTCATCATTCATACCATCACAATTCATCTTCTTTTTTCAGATTCATAATTCACGTAGTCACAATTCTTATTCTATATTCAGATTCATCATTCATACAATAATTCATAAACAAATTCCAGAATTAAAATTCATTATTTCTGAATATTAAATGGTTAAACATTTAACAAGAAATCAGATTATAGTACATTCCTAATATTATGTTGTCATTGTCACCACGGTAATGTTCTCCAAACACCTGATATTAGGTTGTCACTATCACTATGTTAACTCTCTCCAAATGACTGATACTAGGTTGTCACTGTCACTAATGCTCTCCAAAGCCATGTTACTGTTAGGTGCTTTCAGGCCTCAACCTCTTATAATTTGCAAAGGAAAGTGAAAAATGATGTTGTTTATGTTTAGGTCTTTGTTTTAGGGTTTAGGTTTAATTTATATGCTTGTGGTCCTCTCTACCATACTATTTCCTACCATGCCCCCTTCCCTTTCTCATGCAACTTTGATTTTTTTATGTTTTTATTGGCAACATTTTTTTGACAAAGGATTTGTTTCATCATCTTGGGAATGGATCCATCAAATTTCAGATTGATTCCATTTTCAAGAAGAATTTCTAATACAGTTCAGGGATTCAAATATTCCACTTTGGTTTGGAACCTTCCCTAGGTGATTATAGGATCTATGGCCTACTTTGATCCTTATAATATACACAGAATCTAGTGACTAAAATAGATATTAGCGAGGGTCTCATGCACTGTATATTTTGAACTATCATGTGCATGTCTGAGAGTCTGTGACATGCTAGAATTGAATCTATGTAAAAAAGTTTCATGTTATAATTCTTGACGTATATAAGTTTTATGTTTCATTCTTTGTTGAACTATGTGATGTGTCACTTTGGCTTGGAGGGTTCACGCCTTGCGGGCCCTTTGGAGGTTGTAGGTTTATATAGCATGGATGTTGTGAGCCCTTACAATTTGTATAGCATGGATATTGTGGCCCTAAGAATTGGTTCTTCATTTGAATTTGTTTTGGATTATATTTTTTGTTCATACATTAGAATTAGGTGAGCTACATCCATTTCCCTCAAAAATGGCTAACTAGTGTTGTCATTTCTTCCATTGAAAAACATACTTTTGCAAGCATAGAAAAAATATCTTCCTCTAAAATACAAATTGAGAAACGACTATTTAGATATATTTGTCTTAGTGTCTAGTTCCTCTATCTCTCTATCTGTGTCTGGCTTACAAATTAAAGATTACCGAATTTCCAAAAGAATCAAATTTTGGAAAAAAAACATAAAAATTACAGATTACCATGTTTCTAATTTCATCATTCATACCATCACAATTCATCTTTTTTTTTTCAGCTTCATAATTCATATAGTCAAAATTATTATTCTATATTTAGATTCATCATTCATATAATAATTCATAAACAAATTCTAGAATTAAAATTCATTATTTCTGAATATTAAATGGTTAAACATTTAAAAAGAAATCAGATTTATACTACATAGTAAACTCTAATTTCAAATTTTCATTTAAGATATGTCAGAATAAGGACTAAAATTTTACATCACAAATTTGTGAGCTATATTCATAATTGTAGAGAGTACTATTTTCTGGTTTAAAAGGAATATTTCTAAAAATGTTTCACTCCAAACTTGCCAAATGAGAATGTTGTGATGCCAAATCCACTCTCCGAATTCCCAATATTAGGTTGTCACTGTCACTATGTTAATGCTCTCCAAACACCTGATATTAGGTGTCACTATCACTATGTTAATTCTCTCCAAATGACTGATACTAGGTTTTCACTGTCACTATGTTAACGCTCTCCAAATGAGTTTATTTTTCTTGAGTTAACTTATTTCAATTACAAAATACCAACAATCTGTTCATTGGCCTTTTTATTTTTTATTTTTTATTTTTTTTTAATTTAGAAATTATTATTATTATTATTTTAATTTAATATTAGTCCACTTAAAATTTGTAGTGCATCGGAAGAGACATACTATACAACCTTCCTTAATTGAAGGTCTCACTCTTTCATCATTAGTATAAACTTTTGTTGCTTGTCTAGCCTTTTATTGCTTCCTAACAAATTTTTTTGTTTTGATAATAGTTATAGATTTTTGATAGGAAAAAATAATTATAAATTGTTTTTGACAAATATATTAATAGTGAAGGCTGAACCTAGATACATTCTTCAACATCTAAGAGACACAATTGTATTGTGATATTTTCCCTTCTTTCCAACTAAGTCCATCCTTCTAGAAAAATCCCTTTTAATGAAGCAAATATATCCATAGTGATCCACTGATGTTTGTTCACCAACAACTATTCCATTTTGGACTTATATATCTCAAAAATGTGCTCATTGAATTTATGCATCTATATTTTTAAACTACTCAACTATTTTATTTCACCATAGGAATCAATTCGATATATCTCCCATTTTAATGGGGTCTAACAAATTTTGAGAAAAACACATTAGCCATAAAAGTTTCCCATTGAAACCAAAAGTAGTTTGATACAAAACATAGGTTTTAACCTTATATAATTAATTGTTTCAAATAGATTCTTAATAAAATGAAAAAATATTCAATGTAAAAAACATGCATTAACATTAATTGTGATATTTTGCCTTCTTTCCAACTTAGTGGACATCCTTCTAGAAAAATCCCTTTTGATGAAGCAAATATATCCATAGTGATCCACTAATATTTTTTCACCAAAAACTATTCCATTTTGGACTTACATATCTCAAAAATATGCTCATTAAATTTATGCATCTATATCTTTAAACTAGTCAACTATTTTATTTCACCATAGGAATCAATTCGATATATCTCCCATTTTAATGGGGTCTATCAAATTTCTAGAAAAACACATTAGCCATAAAAGTTTCCCATTGAAACCAAAAGTAATTTGATACAAAACATAGGTTTTAACCTTATATAGTTAATTATTTCAAATATATTCTTAATAAAATGAAAAACATTCAATGTAAAACACATGCATTAACATACAATTGTGATATTTTCCCTTCTTTCCAACTTACTCCATCCTTCTAGAAAAATCCTTTTTAATGAAGCAGATACATCCATAGTGATCCACTGATATTTGTTCACCAACAACTATTCCATTTTGGACTTATATATCTCAAAACTATGCTCATTGAATTTATGCATCTATATCTTTAAACTAATTAACTATTTTATTACACCATAGGAATCATCTCGATATATCTCCCATATTAATGGGGTCTATCAAATTTTGAGAAAAACACATTAGCCATAAAAGTTTCCCATTGAAACCAAAAGTAATTTGATACAAAACATAGGTTTTAACCTTATATATAATTAATTGTTTCAAATAGATTCTTAATAAAATTAGAAATATTCAATGTAAAACACATGCATTAACATATAATTGTGATGTTTTCCGTTCTTTCCAACTTAGTCCATCCTTCTAGAAAAATCATTTTTAATGAAGCAAGTATATCCATAGTGATCCATTGATATTTGTTCATGAACAACTATTCCATTTTGGACTTATATATCTCAAAACTATGCTCATTGAATTTAGGCATCTATATCTTTAAACTACTCAACTATTTTATTACACCATAGGAATCATTTCGATATATCTCCCATTTTAATGTGGTCTATCACATTTCGAGAAAAACACATTAGCCATAAAAATTTTCCATTGAAACCAAAAGTAATTTGATACAAAACATAGGTTTTAACCTTATATATTTAATTTTTTCAAATAGATTCTTAAGAAAATGAAAAATATTCAATGTAAAACACATGCATTAACATATAATTTACTAGAGAAACCTAAAACGAGAAGATCATTTTTTTATTAGTATATTAATTTTTAGACCATCAGACATACACACACATGTATGTATGTATATATGTATATATCCCACGACAATTATAAACTACCAATCCATTACCTTGGATCATATAAAACTTTAGTTCTTTAACTGAAACTATAGAACCATGGGGTAAACTACCATGCACTAGAAAAATGCTAAAAGAAAAAACCATGTGATAGACTACCATGCACTAGAAAAATGCTAAAATAAAAAACCATGTGATGGAAAACCATCATAGAGGGAATTTTTTTTTCCCAAAAATGTTTTTTTGGGGCGCTACCCCTGAACACCTATGTGTGGGGAATTTTTTCATCTATATGAAACCCTAAAGTGGGGGTCCTTTCCTCCCATTTTATTCCCACCACTATGCTTAGAATAATATATAGTGCATGGGGGTATTCACATAAAGAATATAACATATACCAAACATCCAATAATTCTCCTTAATGTGACCATCAATGTTGCAATGGTTAGAATTATTTCTACTACCCTTGCATGGATGTGTAGTGGTTATTTTATTCTTATCCTCCTATTTCCAGTTCTTATTCCCCTTCTTCAAAGCTTCTTGGTGCTATTTTTTCTTCAAACCACTTAAGTACCCTTTATTTTGGCCTATGGTTTCTAGATAATGTGCGTGTACACATAGCTCATACATTATCCTTAGCTTGGAAAGAATCACTTGTTTTTGTAGATGGTTATATAGACCCCACATATAATTAAGGAGTACATTTGGGCCCTTGTGAAAGATATCCAATAATATGACCATATTTTTGAACTTAGTACACTCTTATACACCCTTATGCCTACGTAAAGTAGTGTGAGTGATTCCATGGGTCCTCTACACACTTCATAGGGTATAATTGGGACATTTAGTGTTAACTTCTACAAGTTATATAAGCAGAGTCAGTAAAGGGCTAGGTAGCCTCTGGATCTCATCTTTTTTGAAAGGTGACATATCCAGTAAATTCCCCTACAATCAATCTTTGGAATAGATCTAAATAGAAGTTCTTCATTTTAAGGAAAATCATGTACATGTGTCATTTCTCCCATGCATGTGTCATTTCTCCCATAAAATCTTAAGGCAAACTTTAAAGCATGTGTCATTGGCTTTCTCCCATTAAATTTAAAGCATGTGTCATTTCTCAAGGCTTTCTCCCTTTAATTCAAGGCAAAATTTGAGGCCTAAAAACTGAAAGTAGCTTAACTTCCATAGGATAGTATCCCCAAACTCAAATGGAGTAAAATGTAAAATGTTAAAAGTGGAGTGTTTTATGATGTAATAGATCTTAATAATCTAGATTGATATGGCTGTATTGAACTTCCATAGGATAGTATCCCCCAAACTCAAGGTGAGTAAAATGTAAAATGTTAAAAGTGGAGTGTTTTATGATGTAATGGATCTTAATAATATAGATTAACATGGATGCATTTTATTAATGTACCTAAATTTACACCTTCCATGTTGCTTTATTCTTTTAAAATGTTAAAAGTGGAGTGTTTTAGGATGTAATTGATATAAATAATCTAGATTGTGTTAAATATGGTGTAATGGATCTTAATAATCTAAATTGACATGGCTGTATTTTATTAATGTACCTAAATTTCCACCCTTGAAGTTGCTTTATTATTGTAAAATGTTAAAAGTGGAGTGTATTAATGTACCTAAATTAACACCTTCCATGTTGCTTTACTCTTTTAAAATTTTAAAAGTGGAGTGTTTTATGATGTAATGGATATTAATAATCTTGATTGACATGGCTACAATGATATGATGATAGTGTAGGTTGATGTTGAAGTTGTAAAATTCTTGTACATATCAATTATTATAAATTATTAAACAATCTGATAAGTGCTAAATCATACTTCTTATTAAGGACATAACTAATTTTTGATGATAGTGTAGGTTGATGTTGAAGTTGTAAAATTCTTGTACATATCAAGGATGAATGATAGTACAAGCCAAATATGACATTATTATTAATTATTAAACAATTTGATAAGTGCTAAATCATACTTCTTATTAAGGACATAACTAATTTGTCATAACATAACTCTGATATATAAGCACAGTCTTCAATTCCATTGTTTTGTAGGTAAAGTACTATCTTCACATTAAAGCATTTTATAAGGTTACTCTAAAACTAAAGGCTTTATTCCATTAATTAAAGGAAAAATTTAAAGCCTAAAAACTGAACCTAAAGTGGCTGAAATTCCATAAGATTTTAGTCTGTCTGTTGAGTGTTAAATTATACAAGGATCTATAGGCAGAGTATGTAAAGGGCCAGGTATTGTTAAATTCTACAAGTTCTAAAGGTAGAGTTTGTAAAGGGCCAAGTAGCGTCTGAATCTCATATTTTATGAAAGGTGACATATCCAGTAAATGCCCCTACAGTCAATCTTTGGAACAGATATAAATATAAGTTCTTCATTTTAATATCCATAAACCACAACCACTTTAAGGAAAACTGTGTACATGTGTCATTTCTCCCATAAATTATTAGGCAAATTTTTTAAAGCATGTGTCATGTTGGCTTTATCCCATTAACTTTAAAGCATGTTTTTAGTAAGTGAATAAAATAATTTTGCAAACCATGTAAATGTCATTTATCCCACAAACTAAAGGCTTCCTCCCATTAATTCAAGGCAAATTTTAAGGCCTAAAAACTGAACCTAAAGTGGTTGAACTCTCATAGGATAGTATCCCCCAAACTCAAGGCTTTCCCCAATTAATTCAAGGAAAACTTTAAGGCCTAAAAATTGAACCTAAAGTGGTTGAACTTCCATAGGATTTTAGTTTGTTGGTTGAATCTTAACTTCTACAAGTTCTAAAGTAGTCTATAAAGGGTTAGGTAGCCTCTGGATCTCATCCTTTCTTAAAGAATGTTATTTCTAGATGTGATTTATGTCATCAATTTAAGGTAAATTTTCATGAAAACCATGCATGAACCATGTATATGTGTCATAAATCTCCATTAAACTCTAAGCAATGCAAATTTTAACGCATCTCATTTCTAGATTTGAATTCTACCATAAAATTTAAGTAAAACTTTAAGATAAACCATGCACATGTCATTTATCTCATGCACATGTGTCATTTCTCCCATGCATTTGCAATAAATGTCAATTTAATATATTTTTATTGAATTTTTTTTTTTTTTTTTTTTTTTTTTTTTTTTTTTTTCAGGGATAATAAAACCCACTAAATATGGTTGAAAAATGGAAATTATGCATAGATATTTCTTGCTATCCCAATGTAGGGAAAGCAGAGATTACATATATGCTTTCCAATATTGCTACTAACAAAGTCGTCCAAAGAAAAATGAATATACCGAGAAGAACAACAAACAACGAGGCATGTTATATTGCATTGATAGAAGGCTTGGGAGAAACTATGGAGTATGGATCAAATGGAATTGTAGTTTTAACCAATTATGAACTTGTGTGCAACTAGATGAATGTCGTGTACCAAGTTAAGAATGAGAGGCTAAAATAATTACATGGAATAGCAAACAATATTGTTAGCCAATTTCAATTTTTTAGTATAACACATTGTACAAATGTGAATAAGATGTTTGATGATCTATTGCGTGGGGCAATGCCAATTCAGGATTCATCTATCAAAGATGAATTAATAGATGAATTAGAATTATACGGGGCAATCCCAATGCAATATTCATCTCTCAAAGATGAATTAGTTTTGAGACACTCTTCTTCAAAAATTCAAGATTCATTTCTCAAAGGTGAATTAGTTTTGAGACGCTCTTCTTTAAAAATTCAAGATTCATCTCTCAAAGATGAATTAGTGTTGAGATGCTCTCCTTCAAAATTTATTAATGGACATTGTAACATATCTTGGATATGTGTGTGTTTTGTACTTATAAATGCATATTTTTTAATGACCATGTGTTTTTTACAATTATATACAAAGTGTGCTCCCACAACATAATGTAAAGCGCAACTTGGTGAAATTCACATTTTCAACAAGTGGTGAACTTCACATTTTTATAAAATTAAAATGTGAGGACTTCAACAAATTTTTGTTTAAATGGAGTTTCACGCTTCTTTTTTAATGACCATGTTTTTTTTCCAATTTTATACCAAGTGTGCTCCCACCATGTAAAGCGCAATTTGGTGAACTTAACATTTTTATAAAAAAGATTGCTTAAATTGAGTTTCACGCTTCAATTAGTGCTTTGAAAGTTGTGTTTTACATAATTTGTGTACACTAAATTAAATTAAATTTCTGAAATTTATTT
The DNA here is from genome assembly GCA_034641835.2 of Pinus albicaulis. Classification (NCBI taxonomy): domain Eukaryota; kingdom Viridiplantae; phylum Streptophyta; class Pinopsida; order Pinales; family Pinaceae; genus Pinus; species Pinus albicaulis. Next base: position 131,263,850 of record CM076578.1, on the reverse strand, counting down.
TGAATTTATTTTAAATATTAATTTAAAAAAATAATTGTAAATGTCCACTGTAGATATATATATCATAGAGGATGAATGACGAAGATCAACAGAATCCCATATCTCTACGAGAGAGTGGGATTAGGGATCGAGGGATGTTCATGGTATTTAAATATAATATTAAATCTCCATACATATACATACATGTGTGTACATATGGAATTGAGTTTTTCTCAATTTTGTGAGTTAAATTAGTTGTTAATAAGTTTCATTTTTAATTTTTTAAGAGCCAAGAGGAGAAGGGTGTCTACTCCATCAATGGAGCATGCCCATGGTTCACGCAATCGTGGTATGGTTCACGCGATTTAATCAAAGAATATGTACATGTATTTATATGTATGAATGTATTTTTGAATTGATTATAAATTCATATTTTTTTATGAAGCTTCTCTCTCGTTTCGTGAGGTTGGTGGTGATTCAGATTTCCTTAGAGGGCCATCAGTAAATGCTGGCATATTGCATGAAGGTGGTGATATATATTCCCCTAGAGGCCAATAAATAGATGGTCGTGTTGATTCTCAACTAATCGGTGATCATGTTGGTTCTGAGCAAGGTTGTTTTGGTTCTCAATAGTCTTAAGGTGGGAAAGATGCTAGCCAACCACATCGAAGTGGCCAACAATTTAAATATTTTTTTCATTCAATTTGTACAAATTTTTTTACATGTGTTTTTTAAATATACAAAATTTTATTTATTAATGCAGAGGCTGAAAATTTTGCTCCCAATGTTGCTCAAAAAAGACGTAGGGTAGAACGCTTCATTCAAGAAGAAGGTTGTCCACCAACCACGACTTATCTGGTGGAAATTTCTGATATTCCTTGGGAAACAAACATGCAACAATGCACCTTAGAAAGGTGTCAACATCTTCATGCAAAATTGCAGAGAGATCTCGTGGCTTTGAATCTACTTGCTAAGAGTCGACAAATCTTGGAAATAGTTACACACTCTTTAGGCGAACTAGTAGATATGTATCGAAAGCTTGGGCCAACTACTGATACTTTTGTATAAGTCAAGAGAAAAAGAAAGGAGACAGTGATGGGTCTCAATAAATGGGAGGTTGTTAAACAAAGAGCTACAACAGCAATGGCCAAGTCCATGTTTTGTTTCAAAGAAGGGTCGAAAAGAAAGATGCTGAAGGTGAAATATTTCAAGCACCTATAGCTCAATATTTGTATGATAGATACCTTGTAGCCTATGGAAGACTCCCATGGACGACAAGGTTCCGCTTTATTTTGCAAATGAAACCCTATTACAATGATCTTCCCTGTGAATTTTTTGGTCCTGGGAAAGGTCTATTGTGTGACTATAGGGGCGCTAGGCGTGATGTTGAGTTGCCTCACCCTAAGCCACCATTGGTTAGTCGACCTCGTCTTGTCGAAACTTTGCGGTCAGAGATGGAATCCACTTCTCAAATTAGTCGAGAAGCAAGGGATACCATCATTGAAAATGTTCACAGTGGATTGGGTGGAGTCGATGTTTGTCTAAATCGACAAAGAGCATGTGAGAATGTACGTGCTAATTTTGTGTATTATACGGATGAATAGATTGATAACATGAGTGTTGAAGATCTCAAAACATATGCAAATAATTGTCACAATGGTTGACAGGACCTAATTGTTCATGAGGAAGAGGGCATGGGAACGATATGTGATAATGGTTAGGGTTCAATTATTTTAACACATGTACAATTTGTAATAAATACATATATACATACATTTGTTTGTATGCATTAATCTAACAAAAATGTATCATTATATGTTAACACCATTTGTAGTTGTCACACTTGATGAATGAAGAAAATGTTAATATCACGGTCAGAGCCTCTAGTTCAAACACTCAAGATGGGTCTCACCATCAATCATACAATCAAGATGGTTCTCACCAGCAAGATATGTTGGCAAATGTTAGTGTTTTTTAAGTAAACATGATGATGTACAATTATTTTTTATCTATTATTATATATATCAAAACATTATGAGATATTTTTATAATAAATAATTGTGCACACATGTACATGCACATATATATAATAAAATGTTTTAACAGATTCTGATTCCATCCGATGTTTTTGGGATGGCGGTACCTTCTTTTTCCTTGGGAGATGTGCCAAATACACAATCACAAGTATGGAAATTTTTTCACTTTTAAAATTTATGTTTTTAAGTTAGATATTCCACCTCAAAAATTTACATTAAAAAATGAGATATATCTATATCTTGAGTTATTTAAAATTTTTTGAATTTTAGGTTTTTGGAGATTTTATTTCTGAACCACTCTTAGGAGATGTGCCAAATCCACCAGCATAAGTATTCAATTTTTC